>VOQZ01000024.1:0-23230 GCA_008079305.1 Phytophthora palmivora | reverse complement strand
CAAACGCATCGTAGTTCCCTCCACAAGTATTTCCAGAAATGCATTGATGATCGCCTGAGTAAGATGGCATTGCGCAAAGTTGCATATCATTTGAATTGACAGGCCAAAGCACGGTTGTGCTTGTACCAGGGCGAAGTTTCTTTGACAAAATCTCCTGATTCGATTTCAAGAAGTGGACCATCCAGACAACGAAAAACCTCAGGATCAGCAAGAACCGCAGTTAAATAATCGTTCGAAATGGGCCACACACCATGAGGATTGAGCTCGTCAACGGTAGACGCACAGGAAACTCTGTAAGTCGACATCGTCGAGTCATATCGCCACCAAAAAGCTGGTTGCCGAGGATAGTAAACATGAAGAAGAGGAATACCTGGAGCACCATAACGTTACCGAGCGCAGGAAGTGCTTTGAGTAGTGCTGAAATAATGTGCGCATCCCGGAATCATTGATAGAGATCGTAGCGGACGCAGCACCCGGATCGTACGAATTGCTGAGACGTTCGGAATTGTCGGCAGAATAGCAACCAGACTAACACCAATTGGCAGAGTTAGTTAGAATAACTGAGAATGAGACTGACTATTTACCTTGATATTACCACTAGGGAAATCGAGGGTGTTCCATGAATCCCGCAGGTAGGCGCCTTTTGTTCCGAACAAAACCCATCGCCATGATTTTCAACAGAGATTCGGTTGTGAAAATAGCAGTAAAAGGTATCTCGGAGAGATTGACAATGTTGTTTAAGAGCGAAGTGGCTGGTACCACAGCGCCATCACGATATGTGAAGCCTGTACTTGCTGGATTCAAAGTCTTGTCGACGACGGAGAAATCAGAGAATGATAAAATGACTGAGTTGACGATAATGGCGAAAACGATAAAGCGGTCGAAGAAGCGATGGGATACGAGAAAAATAATCCGCCGACGTAACCAGTGATCTCTGGAGAATAAGTTGAAAAAAGCAAGGTCGGCGCCTAATTTCTATGCAATTATTATCAAGAGAGTTAGATGCGAACAAGTGAATGATAGCACAAACTTACTCTCTTTTCGAAGATGGCATTTCTCCGGCGACGGAAATTGTTGGCAATTGCGCTGACGCTTCCCACCTTGTCCTTGATACTGCGCACTTTGTTGGTTTGTTTGCTGGGAGAAGGCAGATGAGCAGTCGGACCTGTCATCTCTATTGGCACGACCTCACGATGAGATGGCATTGCTGAGCAACTACAGAATTTCCAAGTACTGTTGTATGCTGTCTGCACTTGCTCCAAGAATGGAATTCTATGAACAGATAAGTGAAGTCAGTGCTGGAGCTTCTCCTAAGTTAGCTCCTTCCAAACGTTTTCTTGACCAGCTGACAGCATCCCTGTGCTTATAGAAAACAATTATTAGTGTCATCATCTCGACTGACATCTCCGCTTGTTCGAGCGCTGGAAATGGTACTCAGGAGCAGATTTAAAAATGTTGCTTGTGTTTAGCAACGAGTATTACCTCTTACTCCTCATCGGGAGACGTCCCGCTGCTCAGCATCTCTGCAGCAAAATTGACCCATTCGAATGTCGTCCAAACTATTCAGAAGACACTGACTGCAACAATCGAAGGCGATGTGGTAAGTTGTTTCGTTGTTAGCACGCCGACTACATGCAAACGCGTTGCACTGCTCACAGATGAAGACACACGGACGTGCATTTGCTCTTTGTATCACGCGAGCAGTAATGCACTCGGAGACTTTGGGATGCTAGACGACTGCGGTGCTGTAGACTCCTTCATCACGCATGGCGAACTCTAGCTACACAGCTCCGCTCTGAAACGAACCTAGTTCTGCTAATCTGCTCAAGTAATAGCAAGTCCATAGACACAGGTAGGAACGTATAGTTTGGGTCTACCGACAGACCATTGCGTTAGCTTGTCACGAATAGCATCCAAAATGCCTCCATAGACTGCTCCAACCTCGCCTGTAGCACTGGTGCTGGTAGCCTTGTCGTTCTGTAAATTGCTCGTGTGTTTCACGCTGCGCCTTGAAGGAAGACAACCAGTCCGGTAGAGAATCCTAGCTCCCTCTCCGAGGCCTTACCCGTGGCGTTTGCCTTTATTCTGGCGTTCCAGGGCTTGATCAAAAGCGTCGATTGTCAACACATCCAGCACATTGTCCTTGAACCTCTGCCCATGCTTGATGCCATGAGTGCCACGACACGAGGTACTCTAACCACTAACGCTGCACTAATCTGCTTGTTCGCCTGCTCGCCAGACTACTTCAACTCGCTGCCAGCATCTTGAAGACATTTTGCAGTGAAAACAAAACAGTACAATCATACACTTTTGGACAATATACACTTTTGGACGAATTTGCGATTTTTTTTGCATACAGATAAAAAATGCTAGTTCAGACATACACTTTTGGACGAACAAGTGTTTTTTGTGCATACAAGTTTCAGACATACATATTCCGGCATATGCAATTCCTATGACACCTCTATTCAAGAAACAGCACAGAAATGTCATATAATTGTATATTGTCATAGCAAACCTCACTTATGGGCGGAGTGCTCAGAACGTCTGCACGGCCCTAGCGAAGCGAGAACGGACGGGACGACGATCTCTCCAGCCAAATGTGCCTCGCCAAATGCTGAGCCTACGTCAGGTGCTTTGCGAGGGAGAAAACGGCGTGTTATTGGGCTTTTCCAGCGACGGGAACTTCCTCGGTACTTGTGCTGCTGCAGTCGTCAGTTGTCGTGTAGAGAGAGAACTAAGGTGTTTGTCAGTGTATTGCATCGCTTTGGACTCGTGCTACGAGGTGCAGTGGAGACGCTTCAAGTTTCAAGCTTTTTACCATTGGAGAGAGGACGGAGAAGCTCCCGAGACGGTATTGAAGCTTCGGGTGGACGGACGAGCTTCCGTCTATGGACTGAGCACCCCGTTGGAGGTGTGGCAAAGTGTGGACTGGAACCTCGTGCTTGCTGTCACGACGGATCACTTAAGTGAAGAGAATTCTCGACTTTGTCGGGTGGTGGTGGCACCGTCTCCGATGTTTGGCGATGCAGCAGTGACGAGAATGAGTTTCGAGTTTCGTCAGCACGCGCTCTCGCAGAAGATGGAGAAGTGGCAGTTAATGCAGCTAGTGAGAGGACAGAAGTGTGTGTACCATTTACTTGTTAATGCTGGCACTGTAGTGCATGTCTTGGTCTTCCATACCCAGCGAGTGGAGTCAAATGCAGCTGAAGTTGCACCTAGAGGTCTGGGGATCTCGCATTTACCTCAAAGTACGTTGCACACGAGCCTGAGGATGGTGCGTAGTATTAAAATTCTAACTCAAATGTTACTGCAGAGGCTTGGTACTATACGCCAGTCTTCCCGATCAAACTCTTGAAGTCGAAAGAGCACAGGCAAAACAAGAGACACTTCACGGTGGAGGTAAGTTTTGACACCTTTACGCGTAGCACTGGAGCGAAGGACATTTCTTAACTTTGTCATGCTTTTCAAGTGTCTTTGTCAGCATCTTTTCGACGTGGAGCGCTTTCTCGAGGAGTTTTTAGAGACGTTCAAGGCACTCCAGCACTGTAACCTAGTCGACTATGATCTTCGACTCGTCGGGTAATCTCAGAGTTGTGTTTGCGCATCATACAATGCTAATGTGTGCGTGATGATCTCTTAATCTTAACAGGTCAACACTTTGGAGAAGACAATATTTATGACTTGTGTTATGGCGCTTGCTCCATCACTGTTACCATCTGATAGATCTGGCACTCGGTACTTTCGGGTAGCTGTTTTCCTCAGTCTGAACTTTTCACTGGAATTCACCATGTCATTCGCGTCCTGAAGGTGCCTGGGAATGGTGATTTGCGCCAACTTTCGCGAGTTGTAGCTCAGAGATTTCAAGTGGACCTAGATGCAAGGATACACCTGAACCAACAACAACGGCATTGGATAACGAAGCATTTCTACGTGAGGAATCCCTGCAAGACCTTCAAAACCCACTATCCCCGCTCTCAATATCAGGACTTGAAAGTTAACTGTCACTGCCAGAATCATTTTACCGGTGTTACAGGACAGTTAAGCACACTGCTAGCTGCTCCTATCTTTCACCTTGCTCTCATTGTGGCTTGCCGGCAAATAGCGTAAGGCTGTTGCTGCCTACTCACGCGACACAAACAGTGGACCCAATACCTACCAACACCGTCGTGGAAAGCAACTTGATGACGTCAGCGCCGGACCAGCCGTGTCTTTGAAAGGATCACCCACTGTGTCACCAGTGACAGCAGCCTTGTGAGCCTCGCTGCCCTTGTCCGAAGTTGCCCAGCTCAACATACTTTTCGGTTATCCCACGCACCCCCGCTTTGTCCAAGAACAGAGCCATCATGATACCGTCACCGTGCCAAACATGAGGTAGCCGGCCAAAACCTCAGCGCCCAGCAGAGGCTTGCCCTGGTACTCACCAATCTGATTTTGAAACACAACCAACCATCAGCATCAGTACGTAAAAACAGTTAATACAACATCGCAAATGACGTACCGCTCGGAAAATAACGCCAACAGAGACTGTCAGCATCAGCACAGCCACAAGCCCGGGAAACGCATTTGCTTCAAGGCAGCCTTGGTGACGAGCGCAACGCACGTGCGGTAGTCTGGCTTTGCTTTGTACTCCATAATACCCGGGTAGATCTCAAACTGGTGGCGCACCTCGTTCACAACCTCTCCAGCAGTCTCACCCACAGCAGCAACAGCAAGACCCGTGAAGAAAAACACCATCATTGTGCCCAGCAGACCACCAACCAGAACTTCCACTGTCGCAATATCCACAGTCTTGAACTCGCGACCAGCAAACTCAGAAAACTCGTCCATGAAAGCTCCGAACAACACGAAGCAAGCTAGAGCAGCGGATCCAATTGAGTAGCCCTTGGTAATTGCCTTAGTGACGTTACCAGCAGCATCCAGCTTGTCTGTGGCATCGCGGACATAGTCTGGTTGACGGCTCATCTCAGCAATACCACCAGCATTGTCGGCGATCGGTCCATAATTGTTCATAGCTAGCACGAACACCGCCGAGGACAGCATGCCCATGGTAGCCACAGCCGTTCCAAATAGTCCAGCATGGCGGTTGCCCAGACCGCCAATTCCAGAGCCAGCACCCAAGTGGTAGGCGGAAATTACAGCAAAGCTCACCATAAGAGTGGGCACGACAGTAGATTTCATACCAACAGCCACACCAGTGATGATATTGGTGCCATGACCCGTCGTACTGGCCTTGGCGATACTGCGCACAGGCGGGTGGGCATAGTCCGTGTAGTACTGCGTCGACTTGACGAACACATACGCCGTGAGCATACCCACAACACCACATAGGAAGAAGTTCAGCCATGCCGTGGGGTACTCTGGTGTGTAAAGTAGCCAACGCGTTGTGAAGGCAAAACCAACCACCGCCAGAGCCAGCGACACATTGTAACCTGTCTGCAACGTAGCCATCGGGTTGTGATCGGGGCGCGAAGCTTCGACATCCGACGGCGCTCTCACCATCCAAATACCAACGCTGCTGACTACAATGTCAAAGGCGTGTACAACAACGGGGAAGAACACAAAGCCACGGGGTACGGCAATTGAGCCTCACGCGCGAGCGTACCGCCCAGAATCATGGCACCAATAATCTCTGCAGCAACGGACTCAAACACATCAGCACTGCTACCGACGCAGTCACCAACCATATCTCCCACAAGGTCAGCAATAACCGCCGGATTACGCGGGTCGTCCTCGGGAATCCCCACCTCTACTTTACCTACCAAATCAGCTCCGACATCTGCTGCCTTGGTGTAAATTCCTCCTCCAAGTTGCATGAACAGTGCCACAAACGACGCACCAAACCCATAGCCCACCATCAACAGCGGGATGTCGGTCGGCCGAAGCATCGATCCGAACAGCACGTACAACATCACATAGAGCGTGGTCACTCCTCCTACACAGAGCGTAATGTCCAACACGGCTGAAAAAGCTCCACCACGGAAGCACACAACAGCGCGTCTCCGTAAGAACCTCGAGCAGCACTAGCTACACGGATGTTCGACCTGGCCGAGACCCACATGCTCACGTATCCCGCAGCAGCAGAGCACACAGCTCCAATGAGAAATGCCACGGACGACACAAGTCCCAACGTGAAGTTGCCGAGCTTCTCCACTCCAGAGCTCAATGTGCTACTGGGTCGTAGTGCGTAGCTGAAGAAGATGAGACCTGCAATAGCCACAGCGATACGGGCGATGGCTGTATACTGAATCTTCAAGAAACCCTCGGCACCCTGACGGATGGGTGTAGCCACCTCCTTCATCTCCGCTGTGCCAGAGTCCTTGGACAACACCCAGTGCGACAGATAGAGCGCAAACACGGCGCCATAGCCGCAGATGGTAAAGACCAGGAAAATGGGGCGGAAACTGCCCCCAAAGAGCAGGAGCAGCGCTCCAACGGCGGAGATGGCGATGACCGGAGGCTGCAGATCCAACGATCGAGCGTAGGCCAATGCGGCCGAAGCTCCAGACCCCATTTCCTCCAGATCAGGCTCGTTATTGAGCGGCGCAGCGTCCGAGACGCCGAACTCGATGTCAACCTGAGTCTTCTCGTGCATTGCGCTCGGCTGGTAGAAGACGGACGGAGGTCGCGAGTGGATGAAGAGAGGAAAGAGGACACTGGGATGAAGTGGCAGGCGGACGTTGACACTGGAATATAGCGAGAGGACCGTTGCAAGCGTCGAAGCGAATGGTCCGACCTGCTGCTTGCTACTCTTGGACTGCCACGTGAACTGGATCAGATTCTGATCCATCTAACCTCGATGTAGTGACATCTGTGCAAGTTTACTTCCCCGATATAGTGCCATTTGTATTTTGGACCAAAATTTGTGGTAGCTTCAACCAGCTGTTTGCATCCTATCAAAAATGGTTGACGAGATTGTAACAGCCAATCAAAATCGTCCTGACGATTCCTTCAAGTTACCTTGCAGCAACAACCGTCACTCTTTAATCTGCCACGTCGAGCGCAAGTGACACACTCCTGCCATGCTGTCCTCTACTCGTCGCCTCACGCGTGCGCTTCGGCAGTCTTCAGCACTCGGTCGCCGCTTCGAGTCGTCACTTGCGCCTCTAACTCAATTGTCTGAAGAAGAAATCATGTTCAAGGACACAGTCGCGCGGTTTGCAGCCGACGTGGTGTCGCCCAACGTTCGCGCCATGGACTCAGCTGGAGAAATGGACCACACGATCACACGTGGACTATTTGAGAATGGCTTGTTGTCGGTGGAGATCCCGGCGGACTACGGAGGCAGTGAAGCGTCCTTCATGAGCCTCTGTCTCACCATCGAAGAGCTGTCGAAAGTGGATCCTGTCGTGGGGCTGCTCGTGGATCTACAGAACACTGTCGTGAACAACGTCTTCCTGGTGAGAGTACTATAGTACTTGCTGTAATAAAACACAGCTGACTGATATTCTTGCGATTGCAGGTGCATGGTACGGACGAGCAGAAGGAGAAATATCTGCCCAAGTTGAGCACTGATATGGTACGAAATGATGTGAATGTTGACATGAGAAAGATATACTTATACTTCTAATTTGCTGTAGATCGGCAGCTTTTGTCTGAGTGAGGCGGGATCTGGTAGTGATGCGTTTGCATTGAAGACCAAGGCGGAAGTGTCGGCGGATGGGAGCTACTATTCCCTTACGGGTCAAAAGATGTGGATCTCAAACGCCGAGTACTCGGGGGTTTACTTGGTGTTTGCCAATGTGGACCCGTCCAAGGGCTACAAGGGCATCACGTGTTTCATTGTGGACCGCGAGATGGAGGGACTGGAGATTGGCAAACCTGAGGAAAAGCTGGGCATTCGTGCATCGTCCACATGTCCCGTTACGCTGACAGACGTGAAAGTGCCGAAGGAAAACATTCTCGGAGAGGTGGGCAAGGGATACAAGATCGCCATCAGCACGTTGAATGAAGGACGTATCGGAATTGCGTCGCAGATGCTTGGACTGGCACAGGGGGTCTATGACCAGACACTTCCGTACTTGTTCGAGCGCCAGCAGTTCGGTTCGGCGATCGGAGAATTCCAAGCGATGCAGCATCAGTATGCGGAGGCAGCATTGGATATCGAGACAGCACGATTGCTGGTGTACAACGCTGCTCGACTCAAGGATGCGGGCCAACCGTTCGTCAAACAGGCTGCTATGGCAAAGCTTCACGCTTCGCGTGTGGCTGAGAAGACGGCATCAAAATGTATTGAGATGCTTGGTGGAATCGGCTTTACAAAGTACTTACTTGCTGAAAAGTTCTATCGTGACGCAAAAATTGGAGCTATCTACGAGGGTACAAGTAATATGCAACTCACAACGATCGCAAAGCTCGTCTCAGAGGAGTATAAGAAGTAGTCGAATACGAGCGAAGAAGGCATCAAATTTCACCATTGCCTCGACGACTGAAAATGTGAAATCAAACTGTAGCTGGTATTTGGTCATGTGTGTGTTATTCCAACCATACTAGACATGGTTATCGATACTGCTATACGATCGTAGGAAAGATGCCAATAGAACAGCATCTTGCTTCAGTCACCTCCTATTTCAAGCCATGCAACCTGCCAAAGCAGCTCGAAAATATCGGACCGATGCTGGACACAACGGAAGTGTGCAACTTCCAAGTATTTTTTGCTTGAGACGAGACTTATCCAAGAAATGCCAGAAAGTGCTTGCGAATGTATGCGTGACTACACACAGAGCTGTTTCATAGTACTAGTACAAATATTTCTTGTAGAAACGGCACTAATCGTCCGTCTCATTGATGTGACTATATGTTACTAGCCTTGCGATGGAAAATGAGGAGTAAATTCATTGCTATCAATGCCAGTGCTAACTTGACGTTCATTTCGTCCTTCGGCTCGTCGACACGTAAACCAGTGACCACATCGTTCGACGACACATGGGTACCCTAAGGCCTCAGAGCTGTTTCATCCCGTTGACCTAGGTAACTCCTGCGATGGAGCTGTATATTTGCATGTTGCAGATCCACGAAACACTAAATATGAAGACAAGTGAGCTGGAGCTACGAGTTCATTCCACAATCCGGCCCCAGCCCCACACGATGATCTCGTTACCAAAAGCTGTCATAGGACATAGGAAATGGGTTCTACTACTTCTTCCGTTGATCATCGGCTACAGTTTGCTCGTGACGTCCATCATGAACGCATACGACGGCACTGGTAGAATGAGGGGCTCAGGGAGGTCATTTCTGAGGAATGTGCCTCACCCCATGTCTCCATTTTACCAACGAAGTGAACACTTTGACATGGAGGTATCTCGTGATCGAGGGGTGTTACTATGTATGCACAACGGTGTATTAGCACTGGGCGTATCGCTCATTCGGGAATTGCGATGCCTCGGTAATGAAGAACTGATTCAAGTGTATCACTGCGGGCCCGATGAACTATCGCAAGAGTCGAGGGATATGCTGCTAAAGATTGACAACCGACTGGAACTTGTCGACGTGTGCTCGGATTTGGTACAACACGGAGCGATCAGCACGGAAATGGCTGATAATTTTCGGAATTGGTGGACAAAACCTTTGGCCATGTACCATACCGATGTCCGCCACGTGGTTCTCATGGATGCCGACGACATTATCATGAAAGACCCCGCTACTTTGCGTAGCTTGAAGCCGTACAATACGACAGGAACAACCTTCTTCTACGATCGGGTACATTCCAATTGTGGGGCATTTGTCAACGGGAAGGATGGGAACTTGCAATATCTAAGGAAGCTCTTTGCCACTTTCAACTACACACACTTCGACGTGGCTGGAGGTAACTCTCCATCTCGACAAGCGCGTGACTCCTTTGCATACAATGGCAAGGCGTGTCACGAGATGGATTCATCGTTGGTGTTAGTAGACAAGGTTCGAGCGGGGCAAACTGTCATGGATATTATGTTTTGGTTCATCACGAAAGAGCGATTTCGGTTCACATATTCATGGGGAGACAAGGAGACGTTCTGGTTATCGTTCGAGTTGGCTCACGTGCCATATTCATTCTCGCCTTGGGGTGTCAGCGTTGTTTCTTCGACACCGAATAAAGACATGGAAAAGCACCCGAAGTCTCTGTGTGGAAGCATTCTGCAGTACATGCCTGTCGATAGTGAGGATCCCGAAATGTTGTACGTCAATGGCAAAGCACTGCTGGACCCGTATCCAGAGGGTATCGATTTTGGACCGAAGATGCAGAGGAATAACATGTTTAACACACTCCCAACTCACATGACTCCACGCTTGCCTCGGACAGTGCTCAATACGACACGAGTAGCACTCACAACTAACAACACTGGGGCAGCAATAAATGTGACGACTGTATCGGTAGAAATTGACAAAATGCATCAGGAATGCCTCGTCGGTTTGGGTGCCACACCATTGCCAGAATCTTTTGCTGGTAAGCTACTGCGTCGGCGTCTTCACTTTTTGGGAGCCACAGCAGGAATTATTGGTTCGCTACAGCACTGCGAAACTTACGAGTTGGAAGGGGTATGATAGTTCGGTAGTATCATTAGCATGACAATGAATATAAGGACACGCTTCACAAGATGAATCAATTGAAGCGCTCAAATGAAAAGAAGAAAATGGTATTGCTACTTAGTTTGTCGCGCTGGTTTCTTGGCCCCTTGGAGTGGAGTTGTTATTGCTGGTCGTATTGTTGGCGTTTCCTATGGGTTTCACTTGGTACAACGAAAGCCGAGGCTTGTCGACAGGAACGTTGTTTTCAGTCTCCGTGATGCTCGCTAGAGGCTTAGCAGCCAAACTATTCCTGCTCTTTGCACTATTAGCCGCGCTTGTGCCACTAGAGGCGGAAGATGAGGACTCATTCAAACGGAAAAGTTTCGGCACAAGCATCAAACTCATGATCAGAATCGTGCAGATGATCAAGCAACATGCGAGAAACACGTAGTATGTCGACGCTCGCATATCAACCACATACGACATGGGCATGACCACAAGACAGCCGACAAGAACAACCACCACCGAACCGAAAATCCACGGAGATTCTTGAAAATCAACCGACACGTTGCGAATGAGGAAGGATAAGTACAGCCCTAGCATAAGCAAGATAGTCTTCCAGAAGATGAGGAGCGCCGTGAAAATGAAACTTGACGAATGACAAGAAATCCTGTCGACCGTACCACGGAATTCGGTCGCGTCCTTAGTCCTGATAGTTGGTTTAGGGAAATCCGCGGCATACCATGCGATGAAGATGATGATATCGCCGACATAGAAGATCGAGAGGATTTTGAGAATCTGCAACAACGTCACTTTCACTCTCTTCATGGCAGCTTTCATGAAAACACGGTAGACCCGCAGAGATTTGATGACGAGAGAACCAAATATCGTCGTGAATCCCATGCAAACGAGCACAGGACGGATCCCACAAAGGAATTTGGTGGGCCTTCCAGCGTAAGCCACAGCGGCACCAGTGGTGAAGAATCCACCTACGATCATGAGTAGTAGCATTTCATATTGTGACCTTCGAATGATCGGTGCGTTCCGGTTTTTGAACACGATGAAGATGGCCACTGCAAGGAGTACGACAACAATCATGGCAAACACTGTTATTGCAGCAAATGATGGCGATGATGTTGGCATGTACTCGCAATCGATTGTCAGAGTTTCTGGCAAACTTTCTCCATCGATGCACTCACCCGAAAGTTGTTCATTTGTCGTATTTGGTAACTTCCAGAAATATTGGACGGTTCGATGCGCATTGGAATCACAGTCGGATACGTTGTAGTCGTAAAAGGATGAGTCACATTCAGGTTTCTTGTCAATCCAACCTGCCCATGTGCGATGGTTGTCAAATATCCAGTCACACGAGCGGCTGGTAGCAATAGTAGCAGGAGGAGCAGATATACCTCCGTCACATTCGTATGGCAAGGTGGTATCCCCTGGGTTTGGTTTCTTCCACACGAATGATATCTCGCGCACAGAGCTGTCGTTGTCACAACCGGTAACGCGACTAACAATGTGTGTTTCAAGCGTGCACAAAGGTAATCGATCCATCCACTCGCTCCAAACGTCATAGTTTGCCTTCACCCAATTACATGCTGCTTGAAAATACGGTGCTGGTTTGTTGTCACCCATAGCAATATTGTACTTGCTCAGAAGATCATTAATTTCTGTGTCCGAGATCGCTAGCTTGGAGAAGTGAGATCCAGCAGGCAAGTTTTTCACGATAGATGCGGCAACTTTTATTGGCTGTACGATCGGATAGTCGACATCCACGGGGTTATTTGTCTTGTTACCATAGCCATTCTCACCATAGTCGGCTGTCGACAACTTTACGCGCTCGGGATCTGAACGTGGCAAGAATATCCGATCAAAGAGCCCCTTGTGTGTCACGTGAAACATATCTGGTTCCCAGTGAATAAAGATCACTGGGGTTCCACTTGCCGCTGCATCCGATGCATACTTGTTCACTCCGTCGTACCCAATAAAGCAGAAGTAGGCAGGAATACCAATGTTTGAGACCACAGCCTGAAAGTAGGCCCGATCGTATCCAGGGTACATCATGGCGATAACTAAGCAGACTTTACCTTTATCTTCTCGCAGCGTGCAGGCTTCTGATTTCTCACAATGGTCCAAGCAGCCCATAATGCCGTCTGCACAATAAGTACTGGCTGGTGGGTAATACTTCGAGGCTTTGAACGGGACTACACTGAGCTGATTGATAAGATCATCACTCAATTTATAGTGCATCCAAAAGCCAGGGAAGTATGGCGGTGTTGCGGCCGCCGCATCGAGCACAAATTTGCGTGTAGTGTAAAGTCCAGTACCCCCGAAGTACCCAATCCCACCAACAATGTAGCTTTCGTTAAAATAAACACGCAGCTTGGACATGGTACTGGAGGGCCAGGCTTCAACATTGAGATGGACCGGAGTGCAAATTCCTGTCCTCGCCGACGACATGCGCATAGTGATTTCTGCAGTTGGACCACCATAATTAAGGGATACTTTGTATCCGCTCTATCAACAAGCACGACGGATATGGAATTCAGATAGACATATTACTACCACAACATCGTGACTTACCACTTCTTCAGCGACAATTGCCATCACCATTGAAACTAGAACGTGTGAGTCCCAATCTCCTACGTCAATGACAAGAGTTCCATTCACGTCACCACGACTTGAGCCGTCGGATGGCTGGTTTGCACCATAAAACACTTTCTTGCCCATGCATTCGTCTGCGTATGCTGTTTTAGCTGCTGTTCGTGGATCATCAACCTGGATGAAGTAAGAACACCAGAATCGTTAAAATTACGACTGGTACTTGTATCTGTATAAGCAAATTGACATACTGTGTATCGTGAGTACTTGAGCGCTGTTTGCATGAAAGGACGAACAAGTCGGCCACTGGAATCTCGTTCTTGACTGGAGACGCCCCGTTCAGCTTCCATCTGCTTCACCCACGCTGAGTCGAGACAGGTACCGAGAAAATTATTGGGTCCAACAGGATATTTTCCCGCAACGACGACATCGCTGCAGCACAAGAAGGAGGTGACAGCTGAGAGAAGTAGAAGCCACGACACCATTCGCTTAACTCGTATGAGCAGTGGACTTTTAGAAGAGGTTGTTTTGAAACTACCGTAAGTCGGTGACGAAAGCTAATATAACGTCATGTAGTTACAGTTGCAAGTATTGCTTTGTCAACTCAACACGATATGGGTAGAAATTTTTTGGATATGAATCGGTCTCTTCTGTATACCACAAGCGTAGTTCTACCTTATCATGGAGGTGCCATGCTGTGCAAAGCTCAAAAATGAAATGTATTGCTAGGATACTTCGTCTCCAATGTTAGCGTACTTCTTTTCCGCGGTGTTGGCATTTGGAAGCGGTCTCACTTGGTACTTTTGGGAAGCCTTTCGCACTGCATCTTGAGGACTACCATTGTCTGTTTCTGTGATACTAGACAAATTCGACGCAATAGGTTTTCCTGATACTATACTATTCCTGCTCTGTGAACTACCAGCCCCACTCGTACCGTTTGATGCAGAAGAAGCCGCTGCCTCTTTCAGACGGAAAAGTTTCGGCACAAGCATCAAACTCATGATCAGAATCGTGCAGATGATCAAGCAACATGCGAGAAACACGTAGTATGTTGACGCTCGCATATCAACCACATACGACATGGGCATGACCACAAGACAACCGACAAGAACAACCACCACCGAACCGAAAATCCACGGAGATTCTTGAAAATCAACCGACACGTTGCGAATGAGGAAGGATAAGTACAACCCTAGCATAAGCAAGATAGTCTTCCAGAAGATGAGGAGCGCCGTGAAAATGAAACTTGACGAATGACAAGAAATCCTGTCGACCGTACCACGGAATTCGGTCGCGGCTTTCGTCCTGATAGTTGGTTCAGGGAAATCCGCGGCATACCATGCGATGAAGATGATGATATCGCCGACATAGAAGATCGAGAGGATTTTGAGAATCTGCAACAACGTCACTTTCACTCTCTTCATGGCAGCTTTCATGAAAACACGGTAGACGCGCAGAGATTTGATGACGAGAGAACCAAATATCGTCGTGAATCCCATGCAAACGAGCACAGGACGGATCCCACAAAGGAATTTGGTGGGCCTTCCAGCGTAAGCCACAGCGGCACCAGTGGTGAAGAATCCACCTACGATCATGAGTAGAAGCATTTCATATTGTGACCTTCGAATGATCGGTGCGTTCCGGTTTTTGAACACGATGAAGATGGCCACTGCAAGGAGTACGACAACAATCATGGCAAACACTGTTATTGCAGCAAATGATGGCGATGATGTTGGCATGTACTCGCAATCAATTGTGAGAGAATCCGGCAGGTTATCCCCACCTGAGCATTCTGCTGAATAAATACTATTTGAGTCGTTTGGAAGTTTCCAAGAGTACTCGACAGTACGAAGAGCATTGGGATCGCATTCAGAAACGGAGTAGTCATAAAACGAGGGATCACAAGTAGGCTTCTCATCGATCCAATTCGTCCAAGTACGACGGTTCTCAAATATCCAGTCACAGGATCGACTAGTAACAATTGCACCAGGGAGAGCAGCTACACCTCCATCGCAGTTGTATGGCAGTTCGTTATTCCCTGGATTTGGTGATCTCCACGCAAATTTAATTTCACGTACGGAGCTATCGTTGTCGCAACCCGTAACGTTATTGATAATGTGCTCTTCGAATGTACATAACGGCAGTCGATCTACCCATTCGCTCCAAGTATCATAGTTTGACTTTACCCAGTTGCACGCGGCACGAAAATATGGGGACGGCTCAGAAACATCACTTGAAACAACAATATACTCGCTCATAAGATCGTCGAGATCTGTGTCTGCGAGGCTGAACTTGGAGAACAGTGATCCAGCGGGCAGATTTTTAACGATAGAAGCGGCAAATTTCGTGAGCTGAAGGCTTGGGTAGTCCACATCCACGGGATTATCCGTCTTGTTACCGTAGCCATGTTCACCATAGTCTCCCGTCGACAGTTTTACACGAGTGGGGTCGGTGCGAGGTAAAAACACCCGGTCGAATTCCCCCTTGTGTCTTACATGGAATAGATCTGGCTCATAATGGTAGAATAGAACTGGAGTTCCGCTTGCCGCTGCATCCGCTGCATATTTGTTGACTCCTCCATAACCGATGAAGCAGAAATATGCAGGGATTTCCAAATTGGAGAGGACGGCTTGAAAAAAACCCTGATCAAAATAAGGAGTCATCATGGCCACAACTAAACATTTCCCCCCTGATGCTTCGCGATTCGTACACGCTAATGATTTTGAACAATAGTTTTCACAACCCAAGATTCCGTCTGGACAGTATTTTTTCGCTGGAGGGAAGTAATTTGTATTAGCCTTGAACGGAACCACATCGAGCTGATCAATGAGAGTATCACTCATTTTGTAGTGCATCCAGTAGCCTGGAAAGTATGATGGCGTTGCTGCAGCACCATCAAGCAGAAATTGATGGGTAGTATATAAGCCAGAGAGTCCAAAGTACCCGATACCACCGACGAGATAGCTCTCATTGAAATAAACCCGCAGATCTGACATGATACTGGATGCCCAAACTTCGGCGTTCATGTGCGTTGGGGTGCACACACCCGTTCTCGCAGACGACATGCGCTGCGTGACATCTACACCCATTCCACCAACGCTAATTGATACCTTGTAGCCGGTCTGTGGGAAGCAAGCAGTTCATACTAGTAGGTCAAGAGAACGATAACTGGTGTTGTCATGATACGCACCACTTCTTCTGCGAGAATTGCCATAACCAAGGATGAGAGCCAATGGGTATCCCAATCACCCACATCCAAAACGAGAGTGCCATTCACGTTTCCTCGATCTCTGCCGTCCTCGTTCTGATCGGCACCGTAAAACACATTGTCCTTCGGCAAGCAACTGTCGGTAAACGCAGTTCCTGATGAGGTTCGTGGATCATCAATCTGTTTGAAAAGACATGGTTAGAGATAAATACATCATGGTAATTTTACGTGACGGACCGTGTATCGAGGATACTTGAGCGCTGGTTGCATGAATGGATTAACCAAGCGGCCACTGGAATCACGAGATTTGCTGGAAACTCCCCTTTCAACTTCCATCTGCGCTACCCAAGTCGAGTCTAAACATGTTCCTAAGAAATGGTTGGGTCCGACAGGGTACGTTCCTGCGACCATGAACTTGGGCCACCACCCACCAGAGATGAAGGCGAAGAGCAGCAACCAAACCATTGTTGTCGATGAAATAGTAACTCTTAAATGGACCCTCCGAATGTTGTCGGTTGCGAAACGTAGAACCCGCAATAGTACTTGGACCTTTTGAGCAAACACCGAAACGGATGTATGTTCTGGTTTCAGGAAACCTTTCCTACAGGACCCAAATGTAGGCTACATCGTTACGGGCTTCTACAAGTAGGGAACACAAAGCTAGGGAACACGCTTAGGAATACTGATTCTCGCATACCAGTAAGTATGGGATCATTACGATTTGCATCGATAGCAAACGTCATCTGACGTGATCATTGTTGAAGTACATCGTCGATGGTCTGCAGAGTGTGTTCCCACACGATGTCCTTGAGCTCGTCCGTGTGAAACTTGGTTTTCTGGACCTCCTCAGCCCGCTTGTTAAGAAGCTTCCATCCACAAACATACTCCTCCTTGGTAAATGCCTGCATCAAGCCCTTGGCATTGTCGTCAGGCGATTCCGCGAGCAGGAAGGAGGCGAGCTTCAGCGGCAGGCGGATGTACCACCACGTGTTTTCATTCAGATTCGTGTTCACGAATCCCGGTTCGATGTGCATGAACGTCGCCTTTGGTGCATGTTCTGACATCGCTTGCATCATGAGATCCCTGTAGTGACACCAGAGACTTGTAAGTCACACGTTCAGAAAACATGGACAAACCAAGCTTACAAATAGAGAACAGTGGCATGAGCGACGCCATTCATCGAGTACGAGTTCTTGAGACCTAGGTCTTCCAGGTTGGGAGCGATGTTAGCTTGACCTGCAGCTAAGACACACAACACACGGACGCCAGGGCGTTTCAACGTTTGCAACAAGTCGTGCACCAGCATGAATCTGACGGACACCGTTAGACTACGAAATGAACGAGTGCGTTGATGCATCAAAACAGAGGTCCTTACCGCCCGTAATACATCGTAGCGAGTTTGTCATCCAAGCCTTCTGCAGTCTGCTGTCTCTCTCTGAAAAACAACATACCTGCGGTCAACAGAACCCAGTCGAACTTGGTATTTGCGTGCTTGGTCGTGAATCTACGGACGTCATGGAGAGACGACATGTCCAGACGCTCATAGACCACTTCCGCGTTTGGATTTCTTTCCTTGATAGAAGAAATTAGGTCCGATGGACACGAACGCGAGCAAAGCGTAAGCTTAGTCACAAGTGGAGCCATTTGTTTAGCCATGGCAAGACCGATGCCAGATGAAGCTCCGACGACGAGTGCGTGTTTGGATGGAAGCGACATAATTGTTGTCTTGAGAGTGAATTGACGGAGAGTAGTTGGAGTTTTGAAGAATGAGGACGGAGAAGACCCAAGAAGCGAAGACCTGTCTGTAGAAATGCAGTACTAGGACGCCATAAACGACCAAAATGCAATCACCACGTTGATGCATTTTACGGAATGCATAATCCACCAGAAATGTCTTGCAAGGTGCAGATTTCGCATAGGTACCTGTACTATTCAATTTCCCACTGAATAGCGTGCTAATGGTAAAATAATCTAGGTAAAATAACTCACAATTTTGTCGACGATCTGGATTAGCTTCTCCATGTCAATCAAATAGGCAAATAACATTTGCAAGCATTCGTTATCTTCATCCATTGTGAATTCCCAACAGAGTCTTGCAAATTGGCAATTCAAGTACTTAACATTTTGCATGATGTGTGATAGGCATAATCATAAATCACCGCTTGTGATTGGTTCGAAAAATATTCAGTAGAATATTCGTCTCTGATTGGCTGCTCATGGCATTCTTCAATTCCCCCACGAGTATGGCGCCGATGTCGACGTCGTCGGCTCTCGTGACGTCTTCAGGGGCTCCACCACCACCGGAGGAGGACGCTGAGCTCCCCGTGGATCTGTCGCAGCTACCATCTATCCCCGCTGCCAAGTCACTGCTGCTAATCAACAATTTTGTGGCCAATACGACGCGATTTCTGAACCATTTTGCGCACGAATGCGAGGAGCGAATCACACGCGTGTCCGACAACGTCACACGAGTCGAGATCCTATTGGCTATTTTAGAAGCCAAGTTGAACAGTATTCCAGATCTGAGTGTTTCAGATGCGGAAGTTGCCGCAGCTGCCAATGACGAAGGAAATGTAAATCTGAATGCGAATCAGATGGATTTAGGCATTTCAGATCAAGACTTGCCGTCCATGGACACAGAAGCCAATGGGACACCATTGCCACCTCCCCCACCTCCTCCAGAAGAAGATGAGGCTTTTATTGAAGGAGTGCCACCCCCTCCGCCTATGGACGGAATGGAAGGTGCACTAATAGTGCCCCCTCCTCCGTCATCCCCGTCAATGTCGATGCCACCACCACCTCCGTCATCAATGGGAGATTTTGATGATGACGAATCTTCTGAAGTTGAAGTGCAGGAGAGTGATGGTCCTCCTGTGTTGAAGTTGAAGGACGATCCATTATATGCCAAGTACTTTACAATGCGGAGATTGGGCATCCCAGACCAAGTGATTGAGCACAAACTCTTGATGGACGGAATGGACGCCAACATTCTCAATATGGACCCGGAAGGACCATCACCTAGTGGCGGGTTGGCACCGATAATGGATACAGAACCAAATGGACCAATCTTGCCGATTATGGCACCACCTCCACCGAGGTCAAGAGATGATAGTGACTCAGAGGACGAGGGGTTGGAGCTCCCACCACCACCACCATCACTGTCAGAACCGAGAAATATGGAGCGTCCATCCTCTGGAAATATTGGAATGCCGTTCCCCCCACCCCCACCACCGATCTCCCCTACGGTTTGTTTGCTGGGGTTATTTGTGTTAGGACTGTAGACTGACGAGTTTGTTTAATGTTTATGCAGGCTTCTATTGGTGGACCAGCCTCGCTGTTTGGTGATGGACCTCCAGCCCCACCACCACCACCTCCTCCGTCTACAACTGGTCGTCCTGCACCTCCAGTGAGTGAATTGGAGAGTTCCAGCGATGACGATATTGAAGAATTTGATGTGGACGAGCCACCACCAGCTGCTGCTGATTCAGGTGTGATGAAACTGAAGGACGATCCGGCGTTTGAAAAGTAAGTTCAAATCCAGGTGACGACAGTGCATTGACCTTCCTACTGACACATTTTCTACTATGTGTGCAGATACTTTAAAATGCGGAAGTTGGGTATGCCTGATGGTGTGATTCAGCACAAACTCATGATGGATGGCGTTACGCTCGACATTCTGAAGTACGTTGATCCAACTAGATGAGCCAAACCGTGATGATTTTTTGTCCAGTTATAGATCACTAACTACGATGTGTGGTTTAAATGCGTTGCAGCATGGACCCCGAAGGCCCGTCTCCAAATGCTATGGGTGCAGCTCCAGCGACCCCACCACCACCAGCTGATGTTACTCAACCGCCACTTCCTCCAGGTTTGCCACCACCACCACCAGTCCGACCAGTAGGTGGGTTACCACCTCCTCCTGTGAAGAGATACGACGACTCCGACTCCGATTTTGACTCTGATTGAAATATTTCAGCTTACGCCTATGGTTCCGAACTAATGCCACGTATCCTGACAGTCATGGTTTATGAATTTGGTATGATGAACAGCGAAGTTATTCTTTGAACAGTTTGTGTCCGTTACCGCAATACACGAGTTTGTTTATTTTAGCTGACTTTCTTCTAACCTGGTATACGTTCTGGTTTCAAGACCAAAGAGCTACAACAAGGCTCTTCATTGAACACAAGTTTCATCGCTTTGGGGATAATGCCCAGAGGAGAACGCAGTGCTTCCGTTTAATTCGAGTTGCTGTTCTTACGTGAGCAACTAAAGAGTGAACAGTGCAAACAACAGCTCAAAGCATCATTGAAAGACCATGGAGGAAGTGAGAGGGGAAGCAACTGTAAGTACAGTCGATCAAGCCCCAGCGACAATCATGGAAACGACCACAACAGTGCCGACAGCGACGTCAGAAACGACGACTGCACCATCGAGACCGCAGACAGGTGATACCATCACACGACATACAATGATAGTACCAAACCAAGTAACAAGCCTTCCGGCGCAGGTGAATCCTCTTCGGAGAGGTCCGTCAGCATCGCGAATTCATGAGGCGGCAGACGCAGAGGCCGTGTTACGTCAAGTGGAGCAACTGGACACACTTATCAATGCAAACGCCACACTTAAGTCTGTTCAAACACCAACACACCGGGCTTCCATCAGTCAGAAGCATATTTTAGGGTTTCTTGAGAAACAAGCACGTTCAGCCTTATCACCAGACGTGAGCCAAGATGAAGCTTCATCAACTGGAAGTGGTGCTAGCTCAATCACGCACGGTAACTCGAGAAAAGTATTCCCACATATCGAAAACAAACTGGAAACGATCGGCAGTGGTGACCTCGATGTAGATGGTTCTAAAGCGGCTAATGCTTCGATGCATCGAAAGTCAACGCGAAAGTCACTCGCAGAACGCCTTAGCTCTCTGGTGTCGGATGATCCTGATAGTCGACAAACAACTGCATCCCCACGCCAACGAAAAACCAGCAACGTCGATATTAGACGGCGTAGCAACAGAAACAGCCGTGTCGACAGTCGACGGCGAAGTAGTACAATTATTGCGGATGTGTCCAAGTTTAAGCAAACTGTGTCACGGATGTTTGAGAAGGCCTCGCAAATTAAATTGGATGATGAGCGCTCGGCTCGGGTGGCAGAGCTTGTTGACAGCGAAGTTATGGTTTTGAATGCTAGCCAACTGGCTCAGAGCCAGCAACGCAAGGCGGAAAAGTTCACGATTTCGATACACTCCACCTTCCGCCACTGGTGGGATTTTGTCATCACTACGTCCATCGCATACGTAATTGTGACGACCCCTATCAAGGTAGGCTTTGATGTGCAGTCTTCGGGCTTGAATTACGTTCTCGATGTGGCAGTCGACGTGATCTACCTCATTGAGATGGTACTCAATTTTTTCACAAGCTACGAGGACGATGCAACGGCGAGGAAATAAAGAATTTAGACAAGATTCGTAAAAACTATCTCCAGAGCTGGTTTCTCGTGGACGCGGTTAGCAGTTTTCCTTCTTCACTTGTCGGTACGACAAATGGACTGCTAACTCTCTCGAAAATTCTCAAGGTGGCTCGTGTGGCGAAAGTCTCCGACTCAGGACTTGTTCGCACATTGTCTGGCATGTCGACCGCTCGATGAATCCGTCCATGCTACGAATGTTAAAGCTCACAGTCATCTTCCTGGTTTCGCAGCATCTGATCGCATGTTCGTATTACTACATCAGTTTGAATCAGAGCGTCGAGACGACGTGGGCCCCTACACATGAAGTTCGTAACAGCGATTCCCTTGGTCAGCAGTACGTTGATGCGTTTTACTTCGCAATTATGGTGACGACAGCAAACGATGTTAACCCGACCAATCCTATAGAAAAGTTATTCACTTCAGTGATGCTTTTCGTGGGAATTGTAATCAATGCCAGTATTATCGGTAGTGCTGCAAACTTGCTGGCGAACCTGGACAAAGAGGAGATAGCTCGGAAAAACCAAATGGATACCATAAACAACTATCTGCGATTTAAGAAGGTACCATTGAACCTACAGAACAAAATCCGCCGGTATTACGACTACGCGTTGACTACACGTCTGCAAGATCCTACTGAGAATCTGTTTGCTGATTTACCAGACCGCCTCAAATTGCTACTCAAATTGAATCTCCACTCGCAGTTTGTTCGAAAAGTTCCGCTCTTTCGGGCTTTATCTCACTCAGGCGTGGTAGCTATTATCCAGTGCCTCGTTCCAGTAGTTGCCATGCCAGGCGAAGTGATTATTGTGTTTGGTGAGGTCGCCAGCGAGTTTTACTTCATTAAGACCGGTCAAGTTTCTCTATACGTACCTGGGCTGATGGATAACATTCCTTTGAGCAATCTCGGCGAAGGATCATTTTTTGGGGAGACTTCGCTCCTTACAGGTGAACCAACAACGGCGGAAGCAAAGGCGGAACGAATGTGCGAGCTCATGTATCTAAGTAAGGGCGACTTCGAAACCATTGTCGACAAATTCCCTACGTTTTTCCTTGCAGTCCGACGTATTAGTGAATCGCGTATGCAGACCGCGCAAAACATTCA
Organism: Phytophthora palmivora; assembly: GCA_008079305.1. Classification (NCBI taxonomy): domain Eukaryota; phylum Oomycota; class Peronosporomycetes; order Peronosporales; family Peronosporaceae; genus Phytophthora; species Phytophthora palmivora. Next base: position 365 of record VOQZ01000024.1, on the reverse strand, counting down.
GAAAATGTCCAAAATGAACCGCCGACCCACGCAGATGCTGACTAAGAAGTTTAGTCTTCGAAGTGTGGCCCAGGAAGCATTGCTCAAGTCTCGGTTGGGTGATCGCGTGGAAGCGCTGAATGGCAGGTCTAATGGTCGAGTTGGGTCGATAGTTGGCAACGGGAAGAGATTGCTCTCAGCTGGACGGCGGAAGTCGATGCCGTCGTTTAATGTTAATTTCGTTGAGAGACTATCGTTGGCTCAGGCACGGCATTTCACTCATCTTCGCGCCATGAGGACATGAACAGCACCACCGAGGACGATACTTTTTGGGATTAAATGATAAGTACAGTGTAGGTAAGGTACTAGAGGATCAAAGTGTGATT
>VOQZ01000023.1:0-25392 GCA_008079305.1 Phytophthora palmivora | reverse complement strand
ACAAAGCCAGTATCGTCGTGCGAGAGAGGCTGTAAACGAGAAGCTACGAGAAGCTATTCGGGCACGAGCAGATCAGCACAACGAGAATATCCGCCCTCACAAGATCGAAGAGGGAGTGCAAGTGTGGCTGTACCTGGACAGAGTAAAGGAAGGCTACGCGCGAAAACTCGCGCACATGTGGCACGGACCCTTTCGTGTGATCGAGATGATCGCAATCACGCGGTACGGCTAGAGACGCTTGTTCTGGATATCGCATATTCCCGATAGTGCATCTGTCCAAGCTGAAGCCTGTAAGGGTTTTCCCAGACCGCCCAACAACTGCGTTGACAGTCACGAGGACGATCGCATTCACTTGGACGAAGCAATATTGCCGGAAGATAGCTGGGAGAACCCGTTGGAATCGGACGAGTACGAAGTCGAAGCGAATCGCAGGTGTACGCTCAGGGAGGCGCACGCGCTATGGACGGGTCCATAGGGAGTTCAAGGTGTTCTGGAAAGGCTACGACGACCCATCGGGTGGACGAGGCTGACCTCAACTGCGGAGCATTGCTGCACGAGTACGAGCGAAGACGGACGAGTCGAAATCGTTTCCATGCCATGCAGACGCATGAAGAGGAGGGAATGACCCGTAGTGGCAGGCGCTACGAGGAGAATGGCGTGGAAGGTGTGCGCGGGGGGCCGTACACTATGAAGGAAGGGATACATGTGAAATGCGTGAAGAAACGCCTTCTTAGGTCGACAATGCGCGAAGATCGCGTCGGACTACGAGGTGGATGAGAATGATCTTCTGTTTTTCTGTCCCAAAACGGTACAGCGAGATGAAGATCGCGACGCTGTGATCAGGCTTGTGGTACCTGAGAGCCTGCAACAAGACTTCTTGCATCACTACCATGCTAGTCTCGAAGGTGGGCACCAGGGCATCGGGAGAACATACCTGCGGATTCGCGCGCACTTCCACTGGCAAGGTCTGTATCGGAGTGTCCAGAATACGTAGGGGAATGCACGGATTGTGAGACCGGGAAAGGGCGACCCTTCGTGCAAGGGAGTCCCCAGGAAACATTCAAGCGACGTACCCATTTCAAGTCATCTCTATGGACCACATCCCGACACTACCGCGATCCTTTAAGGGCAACACGGAGCTGTTAATCTGGGCAGACCTATTCATAGGTTACGTCGTTGCGAAGGCAAGTAGCTCAAGAGAAGCGCAAACTATAGCTGAGAACTATGAGGAGTGCGTGTTCCGCCGCTTTGGAGCAAGCGAAGTTATCAGGCACGATCGGGAACCAGGTTTCATGGCGGACTTTTTCCGCGCCGTCAACCGGATGGTGAAGATGAAGCAGAGTGCGACAATGGCATATCGGCCTCAGGCCAATGGAAAAGCAGAACGGACAGTGCAGACCCTGACACGAGCGTTGAAGATGTACGTCTCAGACGTCAGCCACAGGATTGGGGGCGACTACGCAGAACGTCTTACGTTCGCACTCAATACTGCCAAGACACAGTACGAGGGGATACTGCTTTCTATTTGGTGCATGGCTGGGACCCACGGTCGACCCTGGAAGCTGTTATCCCGTTTGGATCTACACGAAGGAGGGATTGTGAGCCACGCAGGTGGCGATATCATATACAAAGCCAGTATCGTCGTGCGAGAGAGGCTGTAAACGAGAAGCTACGAGAAGCTATTCGGGCACGAGCAGATCAGCACAACGAGAATATCCGCCCTCACAAGATCGAAGAGGGAGTGCAAGTGTGGCTGTACCTGGACAGAGTAAAGGAAGGCTACGCGCGAAAACTCGCGCACATGTGGCACGGACCCTTTCGTGTGATCGAGATGATCGGCAATCACGCGGTACGGCTAGAGACGGCTGGTTCTGGATATCGCATATTCCCGATAGTGCATCTGTCCAAGCTGAAGCCTGTAAGGGTTTTCCCAGACCGCCCAACAACTGCGTTGACAGTCACGGAGGACGATCGCATTCACTTGGACGAAGCAATATTGCCGGAAGATAGCTGGGAGAACCCGTTGGAATCGGACGAGTACGAAGTCGAGCGAATCGCAGGTGTACGCTCAGGGAGGCGCACGCGCTATGGACGGGTCCATAGGGAGTTCAAGGTGTTCTGGAAGGCTACGACGACCCATCGTGGGTGGACGAGGCTGACCTCAACTGCGGAGCATTGCTGCACGAGTACGAGCGAAGACGGACGAGTCGAAATCGTTTCCATGCCATGCAGACGCATGAAGAGGAGGGGAATGACCCGTAGTGGCAGGCGCTACGAGGAGAATGGCGTGGAAGAGTGTGCGGGGGCGGCCGTACACTATGAAGGAAGGGATACATGTGAAATGCGTGAAGAAACGCCTTCTTAGGTCGACAAATGCGCGAAGATCGCGTCGGACTACGAGGTGGATGAGAATGATCTTCTGTTTTTCTGTCCCAAAACGGTACAGCGAGATGAAGATCGCGACGCTGTGATCAGGCTTGTGGTACCTGAGAGCCTGCAACAAGACTTCTTGCATCACTACCATGCTAGTCTCGAAGGTGGGCACCAGGGCATCGGGAGAACATACCTGCGGATTCGCGCGCACTTCCACTGGCAAGGTCTGTATCGGAGTGTCCAGAAATACGTAGGGGAATGCACGGATTGTGAGACCGGGAAAGGGCGACCCTTCGTGCAAGGGGAGTCCCCAGGAAACATTCAAGCGACGTACCCATTTCAAGTCATCTCTATGGACCACATCCCGACACTACCGCGATCCTTTAAGGGCAACACGGAGCTGTTAATCTGGGCAGACCTATTCATAGGTTACGTCGTTGCGAAGGCAAGTAGCTCAAGAGAAGCGCAAACTATAGCTGAGAACTATGAGGAGTGCGTGTTCCGCCGCTTTGGAGCAAGCGAAGTTATCAGGCACGATCGGGAACCAGGTTTCATGGCGGACTTTTTCCGCGCCGTCAACCGGATGGTGAAGATGAAGCAGAGTGCGACAATGGCATATCGGCCTCAGGCCAATGGAAAAGCAGAACGGACAGTGCAGACCCTGACACGAGCGTTGAAGATGTACGTCTCAGACGTCAGCCAACAGGATTGGGACGACTACGCAGAACGTCTTACGTTCGCACTCAATACTGCCCAAGACACAGTACGAGGGGATACTGCTTTCTATTTGGTGCATGGCTGGGACCCACGGTCGACCCTGGAAGCTGTTATCCCGTTTGGATCTACACGAAGGAGGGATTGTGAGCCACGCAGGTGGCGATATCATATACAAAGCCAGTATCGTCGTGCGAGAGAGGCTGTAAACGAGAAGCTACGAGAAGCTATTCGGGCACGAGCAGATCAGCACAACGAGAATATCCGCCCTCACAAGATCGAAGAGGGAGTGCAAGTGTGGCTGTACCTAGACAGAGTAAAGGAAGGCTACGCGCGAAAACTCGCGCACATGTGGCACGGACCCTTTCGTGTGATCGAGATGATCGGCAATCACGCGGTACGGCTAGAGACGGCTGGTTCTGGATATCGCATATTCCCGATAGTGCATCTGTCCAAGCTGAAGCCTGTAAGGGTTTTCCCAGACCGCCCAACAACTGCGTTGACAGTCACGGAGGACGATCGCATTCACTTGGACGAAGCAATATTGCCGGAAGATAGCTGGGAGAACCCGTTGGAATCGGACGAGTACGAAGTCGAGCGAATCGCAGGTGTACGCTCAGGGAGGCGCACGCGCTATGGACGGGTCCATAGGGAGTTCAAGGTGTTCTGGAAAGGCTACGACGACCCATCGTGGGTGGACGAGGCTGACCTCAACTGCGGAGCATTGCTGCACGAGTACGAGCGAAGACGGACGAGTCGAAATCGTTTCCATGCCATGCAGACGCATGAAGAGGAGGGGAATGACCCGTAGTGGCAGGCGCTACGAGGAGAATGGCGTGGAAGAGTGTGCGGGGCGGCCGTACACTATGAAGGAAGGGATACATGTGAAATGCGTGAAGAAACGCCTTCTTAGGTCGACAAATGCGCGAAGATCGCGTCGGACTACGAGGTGGATGAGAATGATCTTCTGTTTTTCTGTCCCAAAACGGTACAGCGAGATGAAGATCGCGACGCTGTGATCAGGCTTGTGGTACCTGAGAGCCTGCAACAAGACTTCTTGCATCACTACCATGCTAGTCTCGAAGGTGGGCACCAGGGCATCGGGAGAACATACCTGCGGATTCGCGCGCACTTCCACTGGCAAGGTCTGTATCGGAGTGTCCAGAAATACGTAGGGGAATGCACGGATTGTGAGACCGGGAAAGGGCGACCCTTCGTGCAAGGGGAGTCCCCAGGAAACATTCAAGCGACGTACCCATTTCAAGTCATCTCTATGGACCACATCCCGACACTACCGCGATCCTTTAAGGGCAACACGGAGCTGTTAATCTGGGCAGACCTATTCATAGGTTACGTCGTTGCGAAGGCAAGTAGCTCAAGAGAAGCGCAAACTATAGCTGAGAACTATGAGGAGTGCGTGTTCCGCCGCTTTGGAGCAAGCGAAGTTATCAGGCACGATCGGGAACCAGGTTTCATGGCGGACTTTTTCCGCGCCGTCAACCGGATGGTGAAGATGAAGCAGAGTGCGACAATGGCATATCGGCCTCAGGCCAATGGAAAAGCAGAACGGACAGTGCAGACCCTGACACGAGCGTTGAAGATGTACGTCTCAGACGTCAGCCAACAGGATTGGGACGACTACGCAGAACGTCTTACGTTCGCACTCAATACTGCCCAAGACACAGTACGAGGGGATACTGCTTTCTATTTGGTGCATGGCTGGGACCCACGGTCGACCCTGGAAGCTGTTATCCCGTTTGGATCTACACGAAGGAGGGATTGTGAGCCACGCAGGTGGCGATATCATATACAAAGCCAGTATCGTCGTGCGAGAGAGGCTGTAAACGAGAAGCTACGAGAAGCTATTCGGGCACGAGCAGATCAGCACAACGAGAATATCCGCCCTCACAAGATCGAAGAGGGAGTGCAAGTGTGGCTGTACCTAGACAGAGTAAAGGAAGGCTACGCGCGAAAACTCGCGCACATGTGGCACGGACCCTTTCGTGTGATCGAGATGATCGGCAATCACGCGGTACGGCTAGAGACGGCTGGTTCTGGATATCGCATATTCCCGATAGTGCATCTGTCCAAGCTGAAGCCTGTAAGGGTTTTCCCAGACCGCCCAACAACTGCGTTGACAGTCACGGAGGACGATCGCATTCACTTGGACGAAGCAATATTGCCGGAAGATAGCTGGGAGAACCCGTTGGAATCGGACGAGTACGAAGTCGAGCGAATCGCAGGTGTACGCTCAGGGAGGCGCACGCGCTATGGACGGGTCCATAGGGAGTTCAAGGTGTTCTGGAAAGGCTACGACGACCCATCGTGGGTGGACGAGGCTGACCTCAACTGCGGAGCATTGCTGCACGAGTACGAGCGAAGACGGACGAGTCGAAATCGTTTCCATGCCATGCAGACGCATGAAGAGGAGGGGAATGACCCGTAGTGGCAGGCGCTACGAGGAGAATGGCGTGGAAGAGTGTGCGGGGCGGCCGTACACTATGAAGGAAGGGATACATGTGAAATGCGTGAAGAAACGCCTTCTTAGGTCGACAAATGCGCGAAGATCGCGTCGGACTACGAGGTGGATGAGAATGATCTTCTGTTTTTCTGTCCCAAAACGGTACAGCGAGATGAAGATCGCGACGCTGTGATCAGGCTTGTGGTACCTGAGAGCCTGCAACAAGACTTCTTGCATCACTACCATGCTAGTCTCGAAGGTGGGCACCAGGGCATCGGGAGAACATACCTGCGGATTCGCGCGCACTTCCACTGGCAAGGTCTGTATCGGAGTGTCCAGAAATACGTAGGGGAATGCACGGATTGTGAGACCGGGAAAGGGCGACCCTTCGTGCAAGGGGAGTCCCCAGGAAACATTCAAGCGACGTACCCATTTCAAGTCATCTCTATGGACCACATCCCGACACTACCGCGATCCTTTAAGGGCAACACGGAGCTGTTAATCTGGGCAGACCTATTCATAGGTTACGTCGTTGCGAAGGCAAGTAGCTCAAGAGAAGCGCAAACTATAGCTGAGAACTATGAGGAGTGCGTGTTCCGCCGCTTTGGAGCAAGCGAAGTTATCAGGCACGATCGGGAACCAGGTTTCATGGCGGACTTTTTCCGCGCCGTCAACCGGATGGTGAAGATGAAGCAGAGTGCGACAATGGCATATCGGCCTCAGGCCAATGGAAAAGCAGAACGGACAGTGCAGACCCTGACACGAGCGTTGAAGATGTACGTCTCAGACGTCAGCCAACAGGATTGGGACGACTACGCAGAACGTCTTACGTTCGCACTCAATACTGCCCAAGACACAGTACGAGGGGATACTGCTTTCTATTTGGTGCATGGCTGGGACCCACGGTCGACCCTGGAAGCTGTTATCCCGTTTGGATCTACACGAAGGAGGGATTGTGAGCCACGCAGGTGGCGATATCATATACAAAGCCAGTATCGTCGTGCGAGAGAGGCTGTAAACGAGAAGCTACGAGAAGCTATTCGGGCACGAGCAGATCAGCACAACGAGAATATCCGCCCTCACAAGATCGAAGAGGGAGTGCAAGTGTGGCTGTACCTAGACAGAGTAAAGGAAGGCTACGCGCGAAAACTCGCGCACATGTGGCACGGACCCTTTCGTGTGATCGAGATGATCGGCAATCACGCGGTACGGCTAGAGACGGCTGGTTCTGGATATCGCATATTCCCGATAGTGCATCTGTCCAAGCTGAAGCCTGTAAGGGTTTTCCCAGACCGCCCAACAACTGCGTTGACAGTCACGGAGGACGATCGCATTCACTTGGACGAAGCAATATTGCCGGAAGATAGCTGGGAGAACCCGTTGGAATCGGACGAGTACGAAGTCGAGCGAATCGCAGGTGTACGCTCAGGGAGGCGCACGCGCTATGGACGGGTCCATAGGGAGTTCAAGGTGTTCTGGAAAGGCTACGACGACCCATCGTGGGTGGACGAGGCTGACCTCAACTGCGGAGCATTGCTGCACGAGTACGAGCGAAGACGGACGAGTCGAAATCGTTTCCATGCCATGCAGACGCATGAAGAGGAGGGGAATGACCCGTAGTGGCAGGCGCTACGAGGAGAATGGCGTGGAAGAGTGTGCGGGGCGGCCGTACACTATGAAGGAAGGGATACATGTGAAATGCGTGAAGAAACGCCTTCTTAGGTCGACAAATGCGCGAAGATCGCGTCGGACTACGAGGTGGATGAGAATGATCTTCTGTTTTTCTGTCCCAAAACGGTACAGCGAGATGAAGATCGCGACGCTGTGATCAGGCTTGTGGTACCTGAGAGCCTGCAACAAGACTTCTTGCATCACTACCATGCTAGTCTCGAAGGTGGGCACCAGGGCATCGGGAGAACATACCTGCGGATTCGCGCGCACTTCCACTGGCAAGGTCTGTATCGGAGTGTCCAGAAATACGTAGGGGAATGCACGGATTGTGAGACCGGGAAAGGGCGACCCTTCGTGCAAGGGGAGTCCCCAGGAAACATTCAAGCGACGTACCCATTTCAAGTCATCTCTATGGACCACATCCCGACACTACCGCGATCCTTTAAGGGCAACACGGAGCTGTTAATCTGGGCAGACCTATTCATAGGTTACGTCGTTGCGAAGGCAAGTAGCTCAAGAGAAGCGCAAACTATAGCTGAGAACTATGAGGAGTGCGTGTTCCGCCGCTTTGGAGCAAGCGAAGTTATCAGGCACGATCGGGAACCAGGTTTCATGGCGGACTTTTTCCGCGCCGTCAACCGGATGGTGAAGATGAAGCAGAGTGCGACAATGGCATATCGGCCTCAGGCCAATGGAAAAGCAGAACGGACAGTGCAGACCCTGACACGAGCGTTGAAGATGTACGTCTCAGACGTCAGCCAACAGGATTGGGACGACTACGCAGAACGTCTTACGTTCGCACTCAATACTGCCCAAGACACAGTACGAGGGGATACTGCTTTCTATTTGGTGCATGGCTGGGACCCACGGTCGACCCTGGAAGCTGTTATCCCGTTTGGATCTACACGAAGGAGGGATTGTGAGCCACGCAGGTGGCGATATCATATACAAAGCCAGTATCGTCGTGCGAGAGAGGCTGTAAACGAGAAGCTACGAGAAGCTATTCGGGCACGAGCAGATCAGCACAACGAGAATATCCGCCCTCACAAGATCGAAGAGGGAGTGCAAGTGTGGCTGTACCTAGACAGAGTAAAGGAAGGCTACGCGCGAAAACTCGCGCACATGTGGCACGGACCCTTTCGTGTGATCGAGATGATCGGCAATCACGCGGTACGGCTAGAGACGGCTGGTTCTGGATATCGCATATTCCCGATAGTGCATCTGTCCAAGCTGAAGCCTGTAAGGGTTTTCCCAGACCGCCCAACAACTGCGTTGACAGTCACGGAGGACGATCGCATTCACTTGGACGAAGCAATATTGCCGGAAGATAGCTGGGAGAACCCGTTGGAATCGGACGAGTACGAAGTCGAGCGAATCGCAGGTGTACGCTCAGGGAGGCGCACGCGCTATGGACGGGTCCATAGGGAGTTCAAGGTGTTCTGGAAAGGCTACGACGACCCATCGTGGGTGGACGAGGCTGACCTCAACTGCGGAGCATTGCTGCACGAGTACGAGCGAAGACGGACGAGTCGAAATCGTTTCCATGCCATGCAGACGCATGAAGAGGAGGGGAATGACCCGTAGTGGCAGGCGCTACGAGGAGAATGGCGTGGAAGAGTGTGCGGGGCGGCCGTACACTATGAAGGAAGGGATACATGTGAAATGCGTGAAGAAACGCCTTCTTAGGTCGACAAATGCGCGAAGATCGCGTCGGACTACGAGGTGGATGAGAATGATCTTCTGTTTTTCTGTCCCAAAACGGTACAGCGAGATGAAGATCGCGACGCTGTGATCAGGCTTGTGGTACCTGAGAGCCTGCAACAAGACTTCTTGCATCACTACCATGCTAGTCTCGAAGGTGGGCACCAGGGCATCGGGAGAACATACCTGCGGATTCGCGCGCACTTCCACTGGCAAGGTCTGTATCGGAGTGTCCAGAAATACGTAGGGGAATGCACGGATTGTGAGACCGGGAAAGGGCGACCCTTCGTGCAAGGGGAGTCCCCAGGAAACATTCAAGCGACGTACCCATTTCAAGTCATCTCTATGGACCACATCCCGACACTACCGCGATCCTTTAAGGGCAACACGGAGCTGTTAATCTGGGCAGACCTATTCATAGGTTACGTCGTTGCGAAGGCAAGTAGCTCAAGAGAAGCGCAAACTATAGCTGAGAACTATGAGGAGTGCGTGTTCCGCCGCTTTGGAGCAAGCGAAGTTATCAGGCACGATCGGGAACCAGGTTTCATGGCGGACTTTTTCCGCGCCGTCAACCGGATGGTGAAGATGAAGCAGAGTGCGACAATGGCATATCGGCCTCAGGCCAATGGAAAAGCAGAACGGACAGTGCAGACCCTGACACGAGCGTTGAAGATGTACGTCTCAGACGTCAGCCAACAGGATTGGGACGACTACGCAGAACGTCTTACGTTCGCACTCAATACTGCCCAAGACACAGTACGAGGGGATACTGCTTTCTATTTGGTGCATGGCTGGGACCCACGGTCGACCCTGGAAGCTGTTATCCCGTTTGGATCTACACGAAGGAGGGATTGTGAGCCACGCAGGTGGCGATATCATATACAAAGCCAGTATCGTCGTGCGAGAGAGGCTGTAAACGAGAAGCTACGAGAAGCTATTCGGGCACGAGCAGATCAGCACAACGAGAATATCCGCCCTCACAAGATCGAAGAGGGAGTGCAAGTGTGGCTGTACCTAGACAGAGTAAAGGAAGGCTACGCGCGAAAACTCGCGCACATGTGGCACGGACCCTTTCGTGTGATCGAGATGATCGGCAATCACGCGGTACGGCTAGAGACGGCTGGTTCTGGATATCGCATATTCCCGATAGTGCATCTGTCCAAGCTGAAGCCTGTAAGGGTTTTCCCAGACCGCCCAACAACTGCGTTGACAGTCACGGAGGACGATCGCATTCACTTGGACGAAGCAATATTGCCGGAAGATAGCTGGGAGAACCCGTTGGAATCGGACGAGTACGAAGTCGAGCGAATCGCAGGTGTACGCTCAGGGAGGCGCACGCGCTATGGACGGGTCCATAGGGAGTTCAAGGTGTTCTGGAAAGGCTACGACGACCCATCGTGGGTGGACGAGGCTGACCTCAACTGCGGAGCATTGCTGCACGAGTACGAGCGAAGACGGACGAGTCGAAATCGTTTCCATGCCATGCAGACGCATGAAGAGGAGGGGAATGACCCGTAGTGGCAGGCGCTACGAGGAGAATGGCGTGGAAGAGTGTGCGGGGCGGCCGTACACTATGAAGGAAGGGATACATGTGAAATGCGTGAAGAAACGCCTTCTTAGGTCGACAAATGCGCGAAGATCGCGTCGGACTACGAGGTGGATGAGAATGATCTTCTGTTTTTCTGTCCCAAAACGGTACAGCGAGATGAAGATCGCGACGCTGTGATCAGGCTTGTGGTACCTGAGAGCCTGCAACAAGACTTCTTGCATCACTACCATGCTAGTCTCGAAGGTGGGCACCAGGGCATCGGGAGAACATACCTGCGGATTCGCGCGCACTTCCACTGGCAAGGTCTGTATCGGAGTGTCCAGAAATACGTAGGGGAATGCACGGATTGTGAGACCGGGAAAGGGCGACCCTTCGTGCAAGGGGAGTCCCCAGGAAACATTCAAGCGACGTACCCATTTCAAGTCATCTCTATGGACCACATCCCGACACTACCGCGATCCTTTAAGGGCAACACGGAGCTGTTAATCTGGGCAGACCTATTCATAGGTTACGTCGTTGCGAAGGCAAGTAGCTCAAGAGAAGCGCAAACTATAGCTGAGAACTATGAGGAGTGCGTGTTCCGCCGCTTTGGAGCAAGCGAAGTTATCAGGCACGATCGGGAACCAGGTTTCATGGCGGACTTTTTCCGCGCCGTCAACCGGATGGTGAAGATGAAGCAGAGTGCGACAATGGCATATCGGCCTCAGGCCAATGGAAAAGCAGAACGGACAGTGCAGACCCTGACACGAGCGTTGAAGATGTACGTCTCAGACGTCAGCCAACAGGATTGGGACGACTACGCAGAACGTCTTACGTTCGCACTCAATACTGCCCAAGACACAGTACGAGGGGATACTGCTTTCTATTTGGTGCATGGCTGGGACCCACGGTCGACCCTGGAAGCTGTTATCCCGTTTGGATCTACACGAAGGAGGGATTGTGAGCCACGCAGGTGGCGATATCATATACAAAGCCAGTATCGTCGTGCGAGAGAGGCTGTAAACGAGAAGCTACGAGAAGCTATTCGGGCACGAGCAGATCAGCACAACGAGAATATCCGCCCTCACAAGATCGAAGAGGGAGTGCAAGTGTGGCTGTACCTAGACAGAGTAAAGGAAGGCTACGCGCGAAAACTCGCGCACATGTGGCACGGACCCTTTCGTGTGATCGAGATGATCGGCAATCACGCGGTACGGCTAGAGACGGCTGGTTCTGGATATCGCATATTCCCGATAGTGCATCTGTCCAAGCTGAAGCCTGTAAGGGTTTTCCCAGACCGCCCAACAACTGCGTTGACAGTCACGGAGGACGATCGCATTCACTTGGACGAAGCAATATTGCCGGAAGATAGCTGGGAGAACCCGTTGGAATCGGACGAGTACGAAGTCGAGCGAATCGCAGGTGTACGCTCAGGGAGGCGCACGCGCTATGGACGGGTCCATAGGGAGTTCAAGGTGTTCTGGAAAGGCTACGACGACCCATCGTGGGTGGACGAGGCTGACCTCAACTGCGGAGCATTGCTGCACGAGTACGAGCGAAGACGGACGAGTCGAAATCGTTTCCATGCCATGCAGACGCATGAAGAGGAGGGGAATGACCCGTAGTGGCAGGCGCTACGAGGAGAATGGCGTGGAAGAGTGTGCGGGGCGGCCGTACACTATGAAGGAAGGGATACATGTGAAATGCGTGAAGAAACGCCTTCTTAGGTCGACAAATGCGCGAAGATCGCGTCGGACTACGAGGTGGATGAGAATGATCTTCTGTTTTTCTGTCCCAAAACGGTACAGCGAGATGAAGATCGCGACGCTGTGATCAGGCTTGTGGTACCTGAGAGCCTGCAACAAGACTTCTTGCATCACTACCATGCTAGTCTCGAAGGTGGGCACCAGGGCATCGGGAGAACATACCTGCGGATTCGCGCGCACTTCCACTGGCAAGGTCTGTATCGGAGTGTCCAGAAATACGTAGGGGAATGCACGGATTGTGAGACCGGGAAAGGGCGACCCTTCGTGCAAGGGGAGTCCCCAGGAAACATTCAAGCGACGTACCCATTTCAAGTCATCTCTATGGACCACATCCCGACACTACCGCGATCCTTTAAGGGCAACACGGAGCTGTTAATCTGGGCAGACCTATTCATAGGTTACGTCGTTGCGAAGGCAAGTAGCTCAAGAGAAGCGCAAACTATAGCTGAGAACTATGAGGAGTGCGTGTTCCGCCGCTTTGGAGCAAGCGAAGTTATCAGGCACGATCGGGAACCAGGTTTCATGGCGGACTTTTTCCGCGCCGTCAACCGGATGGTGAAGATGAAGCAGAGTGCGACAATGGCATATCGGCCTCAGGCCAATGGAAAAGCAGAACGGACAGTGCAGACCCTGACACGAGCGTTGAAGATGTACGTCTCAGACGTCAGCCAACAGGATTGGGACGACTACGCAGAACGTCTTACGTTCGCACTCAATACTGCCCAAGACACAGTACGAGGGGATACTGCTTTCTATTTGGTGCATGGCTGGGACCCACGGTCGACCCTGGAAGCTGTTATCCCGTTTGGATCTACACGAAGGAGGGATTGTGAGCCACGCAGGTGGCGATATCATATACAAAGCCAGTATCGTCGTGCGAGAGAGGCTGTAAACGAGAAGCTACGAGAAGCTATTCGGGCACGAGCAGATCAGCACAACGAGAATATCCGCCCTCACAAGATCGAAGAGGGAGTGCAAGTGTGGCTGTACCTGGACAGAGTAAAGGAAGGCTACGCGCGAAAACTCGCGCACATGTGGCACGGACCCTTTCGTGTGATCGAGATGATCGGCAATCACGCGGTACGGCTAGAGACGGCTGGTTCTGGATATCGCATATTCCCGATAGTGCATCTGTCCAAGCTGAAGCCTGTAAGGGTTTTCCCAGACCGCCCAACAACTGCGTTGACAGTCACGGAGGACGATCGCATTCACTTGGACGAAGCAATATTGCCGGAAGATAGCTGGGAGAACCCGTTGGAATCGGACGAGTACGAAGTCGAGCGAATCGCAGGTGTACGCTCAGGGAGGCGCACGCGCTATGGACGGGTCCATAGGGAGTTCAAGGTGTTCTGGAAAGGCTACGACGACCCATCGTGGGTGGACGAGGCTGACCTCAACTGCGGAGCATTGCTGCACGAGTACGAGCGAAGACGGACGAGTCGAAATCGTTTCCATGCCATGCAGACGCATGAAGAGGAGGGGAATGACCCGTAGTGGCAGGCGCTACGAGGAGAATGGCGTGGAAGAGTGTGCGGGGCGGCCGTACACTATGAAGGAAGGGATACATGTGAAATGCGTGAAGAAACGCCTTCTTAGGTCGACAAATGCGCGAAGATCGCGTCGGACTACGAGGTGGATGAGAATGATCTTCTGTTTTTCTGTCCCAAAACGGTACAGCGAGATGAAGATCGCGACGCTGTGATCAGGCTTGTGGTACCTGAGAGCCTGCAACAAGACTTCTTGCATCACTACCATGCTAGTCTCGAAGGTGGGCACCAGGGCATCGGGAGAACATACCTGCGGATTCGCGCGCACTTCCACTGGCAAGGTCTGTATCGGAGTGTCCAGAAATACGTAGGGGAATGCACGGATTGTGAGACCGGGAAAGGGCGACCCTTCGTGCAAGGGGAGTCCCCAGGAAACATTCAAGCGACGTACCCATTTCAAGTCATCTCTATGGACCACATCCCGACACTACCGCGATCCTTTAAGGGCAACACGGAGCTGTTAATCTGGGCAGACCTATTCATAGGTTACGTCGTTGCGAAGGCAAGTAGCTCAAGAGAAGCGCAAACTATAGCTGAGAACTATGAGGAGTGCGTGTTCCGCCGCTTTGGAGCAAGCGAAGTTATCAGGCACGATCGGGAACCAGGTTTCATGGCGGACTTTTTCCGCGCCGTCAACCGGATGGTGAAGATGAAGCAGAGTGCGACAATGGCATATCGGCCTCAGGCCAATGGAAAAGCAGAACGGACAGTGCAGACCCTGACACGAGCGTTGAAGATGTACGTCTCAGACGTCAGCCAACAGGATTGGGACGACTACGCAGAACGTCTTACGTTCGCACTCAATACTGCCCAAGACACAGTACGAGGGGATACTGCTTTCTATTTGGTGCATGGCTGGGACCCACGGTCGACCCTGGAAGCTGTTATCCCGTTTGGATCTACACGAAGGAGGGATTGTGAGCCACGCAGGTGGCGATATCATATACAAAGCCAGTATCGTCGTGCGAGAGAGGCTGTAAACGAGAAGCTACGAGAAGCTATTCGGGCACGAGCAGATCAGCACAACGAGAATATCCGCCCTCACAAGATCGAAGAGGGAGTGCAAGTGTGGCTGTACCTGGACAGAGTAAAGGAAGGCTACGCGCGAAAACTCGCGCACATGTGGCACGGACCCTTTCGTGTGATCGAGATGATCGGCAATCACGCGGTACGGCTAGAGACGGCTGGTTCTGGATATCGCATATTCCCGATAGTGCATCTGTCCAAGCTGAAGCCTGTAAGGGTTTTCCCAGACCGCCCAACAACTGCGTTGACAGTCACGGAGGACGATCGCATTCACTTGGACGAAGCAATATTGCCGGAAGATAGCTGGGAGAACCCGTTGGAATCGGACGAGTACGAAGTCGAGCGAATCGCAGGTGTACGCTCAGGGAGGCGCACGCGCTATGGACGGGTCCATAGGGAGTTCAAGGTGTTCTGGAAAGGCTACGACGACCCATCGTGGGTGGACGAGGCTGACCTCAACTGCGGAGCATTGCTGCACGAGTACGAGCGAAGACGGACGAGTCGAAATCGTTTCCATGCCATGCAGACGCATGAAGAGGAGGGGAATGACCCGTAGTGGCAGGCGCTACGAGGAGAATGGCGTGGAAGAGTGTGCGGGGCGGCCGTACACTATGAAGGAAGGGATACATGTGAAATGCGTGAAGAAACGCCTTCTTAGGTCGACAAATGCGCGAAGATCGCGTCGGACTACGAGGTGGATGAGAATGATCTTCTGTTTTTCTGTCCCAAAACGGTACAGCGAGATGAAGATCGCGACGCTGTGATCAGGCTTGTGGTACCTGAGAGCCTGCAACAAGACTTCTTGCATCACTACCATGCTAGTCTCGAAGGTGGGCACCAGGGCATCGGGAGAACATACCTGCGGATTCGCGCGCACTTCCACTGGCAAGGTCTGTATCGGAGTGTCCAGAAATACGTAGGGGAATGCACGGATTGTGAGACCGGGAAAGGGCGACCCTTCGTGCAAGGGGAGTCCCCAGGAAACATTCAAGCGACGTACCCATTTCAAGTCATCTCTATGGACCACATCCCGACACTACCGCGATCCTTTAAGGGCAACACGGAGCTGTTAATCTGGGCAGACCTATTCATAGGTTACGTCGTTGCGAAGGCAAGTAGCTCAAGAGAAGCGCAAACTATAGCTGAGAACTATGAGGAGTGCGTGTTCCGCCGCTTTGGAGCAAGCGAAGTTATCAGGCACGATCGGGAACCAGGTTTCATGGCGGACTTTTTCCGCGCCGTCAACCGGATGGTGAAGATGAAGCAGAGTGCGACAATGGCATATCGGCCTCAGGCCAATGGAAAAGCAGAACGGACAGTGCAGACCCTGACACGAGCGTTGAAGATGTACGTCTCAGACGTCAGCCAACAGGATTGGGACGACTACGCAGAACGTCTTACGTTCGCACTCAATACTGCCCAAGACACAGTACGAGGGGATACTGCTTTCTATTTGGTGCATGGCTGGGACCCACGGTCGACCCTGGAAGCTGTTATCCCGTTTGGATCTACACGAAGGAGGGATTGTGAGCCACGCAGGTGGCGATATCATATACAAAGCCAGTATCGTCGTGCGAGAGAGGCTGTAAACGAGAAGCTACGAGAAGCTATTCGGGCACGAGCAGATCAGCACAACGAGAATATCCGCCCTCACAAGATCGAAGAGGGAGTGCAAGTGTGGCTGTACCTGGACAGAGTAAAGGAAGGCTACGCGCGAAAACTCGCGCACATGTGGCACGGACCCTTTCGTGTGATCGAGATGATCGGCAATCACGCGGTACGGCTAGAGACGGCTGGTTCTGGATATCGCATATTCCCGATAGTGCATCTGTCCAAGCTGAAGCCTGTAAGGGTTTTCCCAGACCGCCCAACAACTGCGTTGACAGTCACGGAGGACGATCGCATTCACTTGGACGAAGCAATATTGCCGGAAGATAGCTGGGAGAACCCGTTGGAATCGGACGAGTACGAAGTCGAGCGAATCGCAGGTGTACGCTCAGGGAGGCGCACGCGCTATGGACGGGTCCATAGGGAGTTCAAGGTGTTCTGGAAAGGCTACGACGACCCATCGTGGGTGGACGAGGCTGACCTCAACTGCGGAGCATTGCTGCACGAGTACGAGCGAAGACGGACGAGTCGAAATCGTTTCCATGCCATGCAGACGCATGAAGAGGAGGGGAATGACCCGTAGTGGCAGGCGCTACGAGGAGAATGGCGTGGAAGAGTGTGCGGGGCGGCCGTACACTATGAAGGAAGGGATACATGTGAAATGCGTGAAGAAACGCCTTCTTAGGTCGACAAATGCGCGAAGATCGCGTCGGACTACGAGGTGGATGAGAATGATCTTCTGTTTTTCTGTCCCAAAACGGTACAGCGAGATGAAGATCGCGACGCTGTGATCAGGCTTGTGGTACCTGAGAGCCTGCAACAAGACTTCTTGCATCACTACCATGCTAGTCTCGAAGGTGGGCACCAGGGCATCGGGAGAACATACCTGCGGATTCGCGCGCACTTCCACTGGCAAGGTCTGTATCGGAGTGTCCAGAAATACGTAGGGGAATGCACGGATTGTGAGACCGGGAAAGGGCGACCCTTCGTGCAAGGGGAGTCCCCAGGAAACATTCAAGCGACGTACCCATTTCAAGTCATCTCTATGGACCACATCCCGACACTACCGCGATCCTTTAAGGGCAACACGGAGCTGTTAATCTGGGCAGACCTATTCATAGGTTACGTCGTTGCGAAGGCAAGTAGCTCAAGAGAAGCGCAAACTATAGCTGAGAACTATGAGGAGTGCGTGTTCCGCCGCTTTGGAGCAAGCGAAGTTATCAGGCACGATCGGGAACCAGGTTTCATGGCGGACTTTTTCCGCGCCGTCAACCGGATGGTGAAGATGAAGCAGAGTGCGACAATGGCATATCGGCCTCAGGCCAATGGAAAAGCAGAACGGACAGTGCAGACCCTGACACGAGCGTTGAAGATGTACGTCTCAGACGTCAGCCAACAGGATTGGGACGACTACGCAGAACGTCTTACGTTCGCACTCAATACTGCCCAAGACACAGTACGAGGGGATACTGCTTTCTATTTGGTGCATGGCTGGGACCCACGGTCGACCCTGGAAGCTGTTATCCCGTTTGGATCTACACGAAGGAGGGATTGTGAGCCACGCAGGTGGCGATATCATATACAAAGCCAGTATCGTCGTGCGAGAGAGGCTGTAAACGAGAAGCTACGAGAAGCTATTCGGGCACGAGCAGATCAGCACAACGAGAATATCCGCCCTCACAAGATCGAAGAGGGAGTGCAAGTGTGGCTGTACCTGGACAGAGTAAAGGAAGGCTACGCGCGAAAACTCGCGCACATGTGGCACGGACCCTTTCGTGTGATCGAGATGATCGGCAATCACGCGGTACGGCTAGAGACGGCTGGTTCTGGATATCGCATATTCCCGATAGTGCATCTGTCCAAGCTGAAGCCTGTAAGGGTTTTCCCAGACCGCCCAACAACTGCGTTGACAGTCACGGAGGACGATCGCATTCACTTGGACGAAGCAATATTGCCGGAAGATAGCTGGGAGAACCCGTTGGAATCGGACGAGTACGAAGTCGAGCGAATCGCAGGTGTACGCTCAGGGAGGCGCACGCGCTATGGACGGGTCCATAGGGAGTTCAAGGTGTTCTGGAAAGGCTACGACGACCCATCGTGGGTGGACGAGGCTGACCTCAACTGCGGAGCATTGCTGCACGAGTACGAGCGAAGACGGACGAGTCGAAATCGTTTCCATGCCATGCAGACGCATGAAGAGGAGGGGAATGACCCGTAGTGGCAGGCGCTACGAGGAGAATGGCGTGGAAGAGTGTGCGGGGCGGCCGTACACTATGAAGGAAGGGATACATGTGAAATGCGTGAAGAAACGCCTTCTTAGGTCGACAAATGCGCGAAGATCGCGTCGGACTACGAGGTGGATGAGAATGATCTTCTGTTTTTCTGTCCCAAAACGGTACAGCGAGATGAAGATCGCGACGCTGTGATCAGGCTTGTGGTACCTGAGAGCCTGCAACAAGACTTCTTGCATCACTACCATGCTAGTCTCGAAGGTGGGCACCAGGGCATCGGGAGAACATACCTGCGGATTCGCGCGCACTTCCACTGGCAAGGTCTGTATCGGAGTGTCCAGAAATACGTAGGGGAATGCACGTATTGTGAGACCGGGAAAGGGCGACCCTTCGTGCAAGGGGAGTCCCCAGGAAACATTCAAGCGACGTACCCATTTCAAGTCATCTCTATGGACCACATCCCGACACTACCGCGATCCTTTAAGGGCAACACGGAGCTGTTAATCTGGGCAGACCTATTCATAGGTTACGTCGTTGCGAAGGCAAGTAGCTCAAGAGAAGCGCAAACTATAGCTGAGAACTATGAGGAGTGCGTGTTCCGCCGCTTTGGAGCAAGCGAAGTTATCAGGCACGATCGGGAACCAGGTTTCATGGCGGACTTTTTCCGCGCCGTCAACCGGATGGTGAAGATGAAGCAGAGTGCGACAATGGCATATCGGCCTCAGGCCAATGGAAAAGCAGAACGGACAGTGCAGACCCTGACACGAGCGTTGAAGATGTACGTCTCAGACGTCAGCCAACAGGATTGGGACGACTACGCAGAACGTCTTACGTTCGCACTCAATACTGCCCAAGACACAGTACGAGGGGATACTGCTTTCTATTTGGTGCATGGCTGGGACCCACGGTCGACCCTGGAAGCTGTTATCCCGTTTGGATCTACACGAAGGAGGGATTGTGAGCCACGCAGGTGGCGATATCATATACAAAGCCAGTATCGTCGTGCGAGAGAGGCTGTAAACGAGAAGCTACGAGAAGCTATTCGGGCACGAGCAGATCAGCACAACGAGAATATCCGCCCTCACAAGATCGAAGAGGGAGTGCAAGTGTGGCTGTACCTGGACAGAGTAAAGGAAGGCTACGCGCGAAAACTCGCGCACATGTGGCACGGACCCTTTCGTGTGATCGAGATGATCGGCAATCACGCGGTACGGCTAGAGACGGCTGGTTCTGGATATCGCATATTCCCGATAGTGCATCTGTCCAAGCTGAAGCCTGTAAGGGTTTTCCCAGACCGCCCAACAACTGCGTTGACAGTCACGGAGGACGATCGCATTCACTTGGACGAAGCAATATTGCCGGAAGATAGCTGGGAGAACCCGTTGGAATCGGACGAGTACGAAGTCGAGCGAATCGCAGGTGTACGCTCAGGGAGGCGCACGCGCTATGGACGGGTCCATAGGGAGTTCAAGGTGTTCTGGAAAGGCTACGACGACCCATCGTGGGTGGACGAGGCTGACCTCAACTGCGGAGCATTGCTGCACGAGTACGAGCGAAGACGGACGAGTCGAAATCGTTTCCATGCCATGCAGACGCATGAAGAGGAGGGGAATGACCCGTAGTGGCAGGCGCTACGAGGAGAATGGCGTGGAAGAGTGTGCGGGGCGGCCGTACACTATGAAGGAAGGGATACATGTGAAATGCGTGAAGAAACGCCTTCTTAGGTCGACAAATGCGCGAAGATCGCGTCGGACTACGAGGTGGATGAGAATGATCTTCTGTTTTTCTGTCCCAAAACGGTACAGCGAGATGAAGATCGCGACGCTGTGATCAGGCTTGTGGTACCTGAGAGCCTGCAACAAGACTTCTTGCATCACTACCATGCTAGTCTCGAAGGTGGGCACCAGGGCATCGGGAGAACATACCTGCGGATTCGCGCGCACTTCCACTGGCAAGGTCTGTATCGGAGTGTCCAGAAATACGTAGGGGAATGCACGTATTGTGAGACCGGGAAAGGGCGACCCTTCGTGCAAGGGGAGTCCCCAGGAAACATTCAAGCGACGTACCCATTTCAAGTCATCTCTATGGACCACATCCCGACACTACCGCGATCCTTTAAGGGCAACACGGAGCTGTTAATCTGGGCAGACCTATTCATAGGTTACGTCGTTGCGAAGGCAAGTAGCTCAAGAGAAGCGCAAACTATAGCTGAGAACTATGAGGAGTGCGTGTTCCGCCGCTTTGGAGCAAGCGAAGTTATCAGGCACGATCGGGAACCAGGTTTCATGGCGGACTTTTTCCGCGCCGTCAACCGGATGGTGAAGATGAAGCAGAGTGCGACAATGGCATATCGGCCTCAGGCCAATGGAAAAGCAGAACGGACAGTGCAGACCCTGACACGAGCGTTGAAGATGTACGTCTCAGACGTCAGCCAACAGGATTGGGACGACTACGCAGAACGTCTTACGTTCGCACTCAATACTGCCCAAGACACAGTACGAGGGGATACTGCTTTCTATTTGGTGCATGGCTGGGACCCACGGTCGACCCTGGAAGCTGTTATCCCGTTTGGATCTACACGAAGGAGGGATTGTGAGCCACGCAGGTGGCGATATCATATACAAAGCCAGTATCGTCGTGCGAGAGAGGCTGTAAACGAGAAGCTACGAGAAGCTATTCGGGCACGAGCAGATCAGCACAACGAGAATATCCGCCCTCACAAGATCGAAGAGGGAGTGCAAGTGTGGCTGTACCTGGACAGAGTAAAGGAAGGCTACGCGCGAAAACTCGCGCACATGTGGCACGGACCCTTTCGTGTGATCGAGATGATCGGCAATCACGCGGTACGGCTAGAGACGGCTGGTTCTGGATATCGCATATTCCCGATAGTGCATCTGTCCAAGCTGAAGCCTGTAAGGGTTTTCCCAGACCGCCCAACAACTGCGTTGACAGTCACGGAGGACGATCGCATTCACTTGGACGAAGCAATATTGCCGGAAGATAGCTGGGAGAACCCGTTGGAATCGGACGAGTACGAAGTCGAGCGAATCGCAGGTGTACGCTCAGGGAGGCGCACGCGCTATGGACGGGTCCATAGGGAGTTCAAGGTGTTCTGGAAAGGCTACGACGACCCATCGTGGGTGGACGAGGCTGACCTCAACTGCGGAGCATTGCTGCACGAGTACGAGCGAAGACGGACGAGTCGAAATCGTTTCCATGCCATGCAGACGCATGAAGAGGAGGGGAATGACCCGTAGTGGCAGGCGCTACGAGGAGAATGGCGTGGAAGAGTGTGCGGGGCGGCCGTACACTATGAAGGAAGGGATACATGTGAAATGCGTGAAGAAACGCCTTCTTAGGTCGACAAATGCGCGAAGATCGCGTCGGACTACGAGGTGGATGAGAATGATCTTCTGTTTTTCTGTCCCAAAACGGTACAGCGAGATGAAGATCGCGACGCTGTGATCAGGCTTGTGGTACCTGAGAGCCTGCAACAAGACTTCTTGCATCACTACCATGCTAGTCTCGAAGGTGGGCACCAGGGCATCGGGAGAACATACCTGCGGATTCGCGCGCACTTCCACTGGCAAGGTCTGTATCGGAGTGTCCAGAAATACGTAGGGGAATGCACGGATTGTGAGACCGGGAAAGGGCGACCCTTCGTGCAAGGGGAGTCCCCAGGAAACATTCAAGCGACGTACCCATTTCAAGTCATCTCTATGGACCACATCCCGACACTACCGCGATCCTTTAAGGGCAACACGGAGCTGTTAATCTGGGCAGACCTATTCATAGGTTACGTCGTTGCGAAGGCAAGTAGCTCAAGAGAAGCGCAAACTATAGCTGAGAACTATGAGGAGTGCGTGTTCCGCCGCTTTGGAGCAAGCGAAGTTATCAGGCACGATCGGGAACCAGGTTTCATGGCGGACTTTTTCCGCGCCGTCAACCGGATGGTGAAGATGAAGCAGAGTGCGACAATGGCATATCGGCCTCAGGCCAATGGAAAAGCAGAACGGACAGTGCAGACCCTGACACGAGCGTTGAAGATGTACGTCTCAGACGTCAGCCAACAGGATTGGGACGACTACGCAGAACGTCTTACGTTCGCACTCAATACTGCCCAAGACACAGTACGAGGGGATACTGCTTTCTATTGGTGCATGGCTGGGACCCACGGTCGACCCTGGAAGCTGTTATCCCGTTTGGATCTACACGAAGGAGGGATTGTGAGCCACGCAGGTGGCGATATCATATACAAAGCCAGTATCGTCGTGCGAGAGAGGCTGTAAACGAGAAGCTACGAGAAGCTATTCGGGCACGAGCAGATCAGCACAACGAGAATATCCGCCCTCACAAGATCGAAGAGGGAGTGCAAGTGTGGCTGTACCTGGACAGAGTAAAGGAAGGCTACGCGCGAAAACTCGCGCACATGTGGCACGGACCCTTTCGTGTGATCGAGATGATCGGCAATCACGCGGTACGGCTAGAGACGGCTGGTTCTGGATATCGCATATTCCCGATAGTGCATCTGTCCAAGCTGAAGCCTGTAAGGGTTTTCCCAGACCGCCCAACAACTGCGTTGACAGTCACGGAGGACGATCGCATTCACTTGGACGAAGCAATATTGCCGGAAGATAGCTGGGAGAACCCGTTGGAATCGGACGAGTACGAAGTCGAGCGAATCGCAGGTGTACGCTCAGGGAGGCGCACGCGCTATGGACGGGTCCATAGGGAGTTCAAGGTGTTCTGGAAAGGCTACGACGACCCATCGTGGGTGGACGAGGCTGACCTCAACTGCGGAGCATTGCTGCACGAGTACGAGCGAAGACGGACGAGTCGAAATCGTTTCCATGCCATGCAGACGCATGAAGAGGAGGGAATGACCCGTAGTGGCAGGCGCTACGAGGAGAATGGCGTGGAAGAGTGTGCGGGGCGGCCGTACACTATGAAGGAAGGGATACATGTGAAATGCGTGAAGAAGAAACGCCTTCTTAGGTCGACAAATGCGCGAAGATCGCGTCGGACTACGAGGTGGGATGAGAATGATCTTCTGTTTTTCTGTCCCAAAACGGTACAGCGAGATGAAGATCGCGACGCTGTGATCAGGCTTGTGGTACCTGAGAGCCTGCAACAAGACTTCTTGCATCACTACCATGCTAGTCTCGAAGGTGGGCACCAGGGCATCGGGAGAACATACCTGCGGATTCGCGCGCACTTCCACTGGCAAGGTCTGTATCGGAGTGTCCAGAAATACGTAGGGGAATGCACGGATTGTGAGACCGGGAAAGGGCGACCTTCGTGCAAGGGGAGTCCCCAGGAAACATTCAAGCGACGTACCCATTTCAAGTCATCTCTATGGACCACATCCCGACACTACCGCGATCCTTTAAGGGAACACGGAGCTGTTAATCTGGGCAGACCTATTCATAGGTACGTCGTTGCGAAGGCAAGTAGCTCAAGAGAAGCGCAAACTATAGCTGAGAACTATGAGGAGTGCGTGTTCCGCCGCTTTGGAGCAAGCGAAGTTATCAGGCACGATCGGGAACCAGGTTTCATGGCGGACTTTTTCCGCGCCGTCAACGGATGGTTGAAGATGAAGCAGAGTGCGACAATGGCATATCGGCCTCAGGCCAATGGAAAAGCAGAACGGACAGTGCAGACCCTGACACGAGCGTTGAAGATGTACGTCTCAGACGTCAGCCAACAGGATTGGGACGACTACGCAGAACGTCTTACGTTCGCACTCAATACTGCCCAAGACACAGTACGAGGGGATACCGCTTTCTATTTGGTGCATGGCTGGGACCCACGGTCGACCCTGGAAGCTGTTATCCCGTTTGGATCTACACGAAGGAGGGATTGTGAGCCACGCAGGTGGCGATATCATATACAAAGCCAGTATCGTCGTGCGAGAGAGGCTGTAAACGAGAAGCTACGAGAAGCTATTCGGGCACGAGCAGATCAGCACAACGAGAATATCCGCCCTCACAAGATCGAAGAGGGAGTGCAAGTGTGGCTGTACCTGGACAGAGTAAAGGAAGGCTACGCGCGAAAACTCGCGCACATGTGGCACGGACCCTTTGTGTGATCGAGATGATCGGCAATCACGCGGTACGGCTAGAGACGGCTGGTTCTGGATATCGCATATTCCCGATAGTGCATCTGTCCAAGCTGAAGCCTGTAAGGGTTTTCCCAGACCGCCAACAACTGCGTTGACAGTCACGGAGGACGATCGCATTCACTTGGACGAAGCAATATTGCCGGAAGATAGCTGGGAGAACCCGTTGGAATCGGACGAGTACGAAGTCGAGCGAATCGCAGGTGTACGCTCAGGGAGGCGCACGCGCTATGGACGGGTCCATAGGGAGTTCAAGGTGTTCTGGAAAGGCTACGACGACCCATCGTGGGTGGACGAGGCTGACCTCAACTGCGGAGCATTGCTGCACGAGTACGAGCGAAGACGGACGAGTCGAAATCGTTTCCATGCCATGCAGACGCATGAGAGGAGGGGGGGAATGACCCGTAGTGGCAGGCGCTACGAGGAGAATGGCGTGGAAGAGTGTGCGGGGCGGCCGTACACTATGAAGGAAGGGATACATGTGAAATGCGTGAAGAAACGCTTCTTAGGTCGACAAATGCGCGAAGATCGCGTCGGACTACGAGGTGGATGAGAATGATCTTCTGTTTTCTGTCCCAAAACGGTACAGCGAGATGAAGATCGCGACGCTGTGATCAGGCTTGTGGTACCTGAGAGCCTGCAACAAGA